>LUKR01000179.1:12537-25890 GCA_019395275.1 Puccinia brachypodii | reverse complement strand
AAAAGTATACCCACCATCATGAATTAAGCAAATTAAGACTTATACCAAAGAGAAGAATTGCCCATATCATCACCCCAGCTGGACATCCCCCCTCATTCAGCTTAGTGGTCATCCCTCTTATCCATCCCTCTAAAGTGTGCTCTTAATAAGAAGTCTGATAAATACATATAAGAAATTAGTGTGATAACCACCATAAGTCTGGGATATAACCCCACCATAACCAATTAGCAAATTAATCCTTATATCAATATTGAAGAGAAGAATTACTCACATCCATCCATCCATCCAACTGTGATCTTAACGAAGAAGTCTTACAAATCATAGGAAATTAGTGTGATAACAACCATAAGTTCATAAAAACAAACCTCCCATAACACCATTACCCATTCATACAAACAGCTCTCAACCCTAAAAACTCATCCATCTCCTCTAAAGTACCATCACCTAAGGCTTGTGTAGCTGTTATAACATACATCTGTTTGATCTAGTTCTGATAAGGACTACTACATAAAGTTTTCCTGTATCATATAGTCCGCCACAACAATAAATAATTTGTTGTCAGAATTCTTGTGTAGTACAACAGAGGGGCAGGTCTTTCAAACCACCCTTATCATTTGCTTATCTTACCCTTGAAATAGCATTCTGTTATCTTCCCCTCACGTTACTTCCACCATTCCCAAAGGAGTTCTCACACCGTATTATAACCTCCTTAATTAAATTGTGTCTTCTTTCCTTCCTTGCTCTTCATTTAATCTATTTTATCTATTTCATTCCATTTTTTGACAGGGGGAGACTGTGACACCCTCCACATCAGGGAGATCACAAAGAACAACAAACCTAGATTTAATAATCATTTCCAATTTCATCAGTACTTAATGACCATTCCCCCCGCCCCCTCCTAGCTCAGTAGAGAACTGACCTTTTATTCTACTGAGCTAGGTAAGCACTACTCATGACCATCTCAGTTATTCTTCCTTCATTATCATAATTGTATTAGAAAGAACTGACCTTTTATTCTACTGAGCTAGCAATACTACCTTCCGTGGTTCCAGAACTCTCTCCAAGACTTCAAAGTCTTTTCTGTACTTTATCCAAAGACCCAGTGAAGACTCCAAATCAGGGAGCTTACAGGTTGGTGGTCAGGATTCATCAAGGCTAGCCTGGCGGACATCGGGTGCTTTTTTTGCCCCTGGGTGAGACTCCACGCAATCCGCCGCGGGAGTTCAGGTGAGTCAGGGTTTATAACTGACAAATCTGCCGGATAGCTCGACATCTGGTCCCTCGGGAGTCTCACAGGCAGTGATTTGCACGCGCGAGGGCGGGCTATACGGCAGAGTCGCCGGAGGCAGAAAACCGAAAAATTGGCACATGGGAGTGTTCATGTAACAGACCTATTATTCGTGGGCAGCGTTACTGTAATATTCACAACGTGGATTTTCTAATAGAACAATGGAGGGGAATTTTTCGGTAATCTCTTGAAGAAAGTCGAGGTTCTTTGCTCAATGGTAGTACCTTTTTGAAGGAATACAGAAGTACGATCTTATGGGGAAAAGCGTGATTCATTTTTTGTTTTGTGTTTTGTGTTTGTGAGGAGTGAAGTGCTATGTACATTAAATAGCCTCTGGAAGAAACGGCCGACCGCAGAATTTTGGTGGACTAATGCCGTATGCTCAGCAACCGCTTGTTGCGGGTATGGAGTTCATGTTTCCAGGGGCGACACCACGAACCGTGAATGAGCGGGCATTGGTACATGTGACTTTGACGTCCACTTTAGCGTCGAGGGGACCACCTGAGTTGTGGATTTCCCAGTGGTTGTAATCCCTTTTGTAAGCTTGGAAGACACGGCGGCCAGATGTAATGACAACACTTTGGACTGGGTATCTTGTATCAACGATGACCATCGACAAAGACCATATGGAAGAACCCTCTTTGTTTTTGATCTGCGGCAAGCGATTGCCAATTGGACAAGCTACGACTTCCCTGGAGGTCACGAACAAAAATGGTCAAAGAGGGTTATCGTAGCAAAATCCTCGGAGGATGGTCAAGGCTTACCAGTTGAAGTTGCTAAGACCAGGTCTACCGGGCGCGTTGCCTTGAAGCTTGTCATACAACGACCCTGGCATGTCGAGAGCCGCGTTGGGGCACTGCGTTGAAAGACAAGTTCAACGAAGTGGTGTGAATAAGTAATCCGGGAAATGCCTCGTCTTGAGTTGCATTTGGTTTGGTACTTACGTCGGCGCAATGGGTAGATACCATCGCAATGACCGGTGGGCTGTTTCGTTTAGCTGAACTGATTTTGATACAAGAGCCACAGTACTGAGCCATGCCATTGATGCCCGCTGCTATGGCAACATATTCTAAGCCAGATGGGGCTGATTGACCATAATGGGAGGTTTGCAAAAGGCAGCTGTGAATTGGGTGTAGGAAGGTGGAAATAAAGTTGGATTTGATAAAATGTTCGATTAGTCAGTCGGTGGTGCTGGTGGGAAGTTGTGGAATGCAGGAATCTTCTGGGATTAGATCCGGGTTGAAGAAATCAGAAAGAGAAACTAACCTTCCAGCGAAAGTAGCGCCGTTCCAGTAGGTGCCTTGAACGTTCTTAAAAGATGTGCCAGGTCTAGGCGCGACGTCGGCGGCAGTGATGAGGGAGCACACGAACGACAGTGTGAAAGTTTGGAGTAAGGATAACATCTTAAATCAAGCTGTGATATGAGGAAAAATTCGAGTGGTTCTACAGCTGTACTGAACAGAAATTGAGCGGTGCCTGACGAGCTATTGAAATGGCGAAAGGAAAGAAAAAAATTGGAAAGAATCGAATGACTAGCAGACTTGATTAAAACCTCTGGGGCAAGGATCGAAATGTATATACAAGTCGACGTTGGTTGAACTTGAATTGAGTATGTTGTGGAAAGGATGAGCAAACAGATTCAAGGCCGGAGTACCGATGTATTTATGGAGCCAAGGCCCTATTCTTTCTTGGAGCCTAGTGCCCTATGATTTCTTGGAGCCTAGTGCCTTCGAGCCGTCGAGCGGGAAGTGTGAAGCCCTTGCCGTGGATACGTGCAACACATTTCCAATGGGGCGTTGTTGTTTAGCCAAGAATGGGACTTTCGGCACTAGGGTAAAGGCTCCGCGGCAATGGCTCTACGTTCTGGAAATGATGAATGAGGGCACGCATACATCCCGCCCCGGATCATCAACCAGGGGCGGAGTAAGGAAAGTGATGTGTGCAAAAGGATACCAGCAACGAGAGGAAAGATGGATCCTGCCGTAGGATCAGTTTCCTCTTCTTGCGGGTTGCAGTTACAGATCTGACTACTGATCACCCTGATCAAGTCACATCCAGCCTTAAGAGCAATATCTCCACGAAGATCTAAATTGCTGCGCACTCACGGGTGTCGCCAAATTACCGGAAGCTATCCGGGGGGGTGGAGTGTTGTATGGGCAAAGGTTTCACAGGAGGAACACACGAGATATGTGTGAACCTCGACCCCTATCCAGCCTCGCTCCTCCGGTGGGAGATGTTTTCGGAGGTCGGGTAGCTAAAATGTGTTAGCGACCCGGTTGACCGCGTAGCTCGTATCCATCACCTATCCAAGTGGACCGCCCAGCCCTTCGCGGCGCTCGTATCAGTAATTGCCCCATAGCACTTGCCAATGTAGGTCACTGCTATCAGCAATGATTTTCAATCGTCATGTATGGGCAACTGAGGCAACTGCGTTGTTATTCAGGCAGTTACTTATGCTCACCGCTTTGGATTGACGCGTGTAGAAAGATGTACCCGGGCAGGTATTCACAAAGACAATTGATCCGTTAACACACGCATGAGAGAGCCCCCTTCTCTCGCTGTGACCGAAGGAAATGTGTTGGCCTGTGGGCCGACACAACTTGATTGGGGGATAGCCGAAGGGGCCGAATAACGACCTGGCAGCTCGGATTCATTGACGAAGCGCCCCATCCCCTGTGCCCCGGAGACGCGCTCGGTCCGTTCCGTCGGTCAGGGTTATGCCTGCGGTGGTGAATCGGAACCCAGGCCAAGGCGTTGAGGATAGGTAGAGAGCTCTAGCGTTGGCGGGGTGGTCGGCTAGCTCAGCCTGGGTATCAGCTAATTCTATTTTTTCGACCAGCCTCTCTGAGTCTCAACAACGGAAGGCAATCAGACCGACCGGCTTGGAGGGAACTGGATGGTGGGGATGATGGACTCCTCAAGCCAGAGAGCTCCCCCATGCACCCCCACACTTGTATAAAACTTACTCCCAACATCCCTCAGTTCTCATTCCTCATTCCCTACCAGTATCACATCCAAATTTAATTCGAAGCCGGCTTCGTCAAACTAATCTAGTAATAGTAGTAGTTTATTTTTATCCCCTTTACTTTTCGAGCATCTATTTATTTGTTCTTAAACACCTTACCTTACAGTCACCAATTCAACTTTGATAGTTTTATTCTGTTCTTCCGCCCCATACAAATAACCACCAAGATGCTTTTCTCATTGGCCACCGGTTTGATCTGTCTATCCATCACCCAGTACACGGAGGGATTCCCGGAGCTCTCGTTAGTCCAGAACACCCGACCAAACCCAATCCAGCACCCCACGCCTGCCCAGCCGATCCATGCCCGAGCAATCTTACTGAGTCCATCTGGAGCGGCAATCTTTGGAGTGGTTGATTTTCGTTCAACCGGCTCAACCGAAGTCGCAGTTGACGTGGTTGTCAGTGGATTGGATAGTGCGCTCCCTCAAGTTTCGCATCCTTACCACAGTAAGTTTTTCCATCAAATAAGTAGAGCAAAAGGGGCCTCTATTAACTCACCCTAAATCATATCTTTTCCCACCTTCTTTCTTCCTGCTAGTTCACACTAATCCTATAGGCGCCGATGGTAATTGCGAAGCTGCTGGTGCTCATTTGACACCCAATGCGATCCCTGATTCAGTACCTTGCAACCCGGCAATGCCGCGAGCATGTCAAGAGGGGGTGTGTACTTTTTTTTCTTTTCTTTTTCCGCTCCACAAGAACGCATCCAGCTGACCAGCGTGTTGTGATCTCTATTCTAATTTTATTTTCAGGATTTGGCTGGAAAACATGGACCCCTTCCAGGTAATCAACGTCTTATCACCTTGTCTTACAACGATATCGCCTTGCAATTCTTCTCTCCCGAAGCCGGAATTATTGGACGCGGATTAGTTATCCATGACGGAAAGGGTGGCCGTATCGCTTGTGGTTAGTTCATATTCCATCTTTTCCCTCATTTTTAAAGCTGCAATTAATAACCAATCTTGCTGGTTTTTTCCCTTTTCAGGTAACATCCTTCGAGTAAACTAGAGGTGTCAATTCGAAAGCTCCCCCTTGATCAATACCACATGTTCCTTTTTTTTTCCTCTCGAGAGGCTGTTGTGCCATTTTTCTGTCATCCTTAGCAAATGTTTACTTGTATGCCATTCTGGACATTGAATTTAATAATTACATGAGCATATCACTGCAGAGTGGTCCACTAGCCCCACGCCCCAGGAGTTTTGTGCCCGGCCAGCCCCACGCCACTCGGACTGCCTCTGCCCCTCCCCCCACGACTTCCTCCTCCCGCTTCTCTCGCTTCCCAACAAACCAACACCATGCCCACACTCGAACAAGCAGCCCTGTCTGGGACTCTCACTTCCTTCGGACTCCCTGGAGAGAGAGACCCTGATGGTCGGGAGCCTGAACGAAAGCAGGACCAGGAGGATTGTTCGTTCGAGGACCTGGTGGCCATCCATGACGAGGAGGACGACTACGATGACTTCCAGGTCCACCATCGGAACCGAAACACCGAACGGGATAACACCAACTACGGCTACTTGAACCCCAACCAACAGCCCGGCTCATCGGCCAGCAGCCCAGCCGGCTCTCAATCCATGTCCAGGGGTTGGAGTGGTAATACTGGGCCAAAGGGCGTCCTGCTCGACTTCAAAGCTAGTCATGGTAAGAGTGGCGCCATCCTCGGTGGCGGGAACACTCTCAACAACTACCCTCGTCAGATCTCGATGAACTCTACTCTGGCTTCGAAACGATCGACCTCCAACAGTAACAACCAACATCGGCCAATCAGTCCAAGCAGTGAATCAGAATCCTCAGATTCGAGCGACAGAGATCACCATCACCTGAACCGTTCCAATCCCGCCTTATCTAACTCTACCAAGACTACTACTAGACTTATCTTCTCTTCCTCCTCTACCGCGGATACTGGTAATGCCCAAAGCAATCGTCGTTCGAGATTCGGTTCCTCCCCTTCTAAATCTCCACATCAGAATAATCATCGGCTCGATAACAGAGGTCGGAAGTTGTTCGGTCATCTCAGAGAGGTAGGCGTCGAGAACTTCATCCAGGCCGTCGAGGCTGAAAAGGACGACAAGGAAACCGTCGTCTTGGTTCATCTATACGATCCTGTGCGTTTTTCCCCGCTTTCTTCTCCAAAGCTAACAAAATCACAGAACGAATTCTGACCGAAAAAGAGAAAACACGTCTACTTCCTCGTTCAGGCCCTAGAATCATGTTTGATATTGAATAATCATTTATCGGCTCTAGCCCGAGTACATCCTCGCACGAAGTTTTTACGAGCCTTAGCCTCCGAGCTAGATTTTTTCAACGAGACTTCGACGACGACGAGAAGTACGAGTCTAGGAGGATTAGGAATACCTACGCTAGGAACCAGTCCAGCGCGGGGGTTCCACAGTTTAAACTTGATGGACGATGATCCGTTTGATCATTCACGTGAGGATGATGAAGAGGATGATGAACATGGTGGGATCAGAAACGAGTCTTCTCGTACTTGTAAAGCTACAGACACAGATATTCTGCCTACTCTCATCTGGTATCGTTCCGGTGAATACGTCCAATCTCTCCCCGCTCTCGAACGTGAATTACCATTGGGTGGAATCGTCAGAGGTGAACAGGGCTGTAAAGACTTACAACGATTATTACAAAGGTTGGTCATTTTACCTCTCCCGCTCTTTATCTATCGTCAATTTGATCCCATTTTAAATAATAATAATCAAAAAAAAAAAAAACTCATTCTTGACTTTCTTTAGAAACGGGATTATTTCCGATTCAGAATCGGCCCCTTTGTAACATCCACGCCATCTCTTTACTAACAGATCCGATCAACGCGAACGACGACTCCGGCGAGGATACATGCTATACGGATCCCACTGCAACTTTTCAATGTGTAAATACGAATGAATAATATCTATCTACTATGTTCACGTTTTTTTTTGCTGCCCCTTATTTTTCTTTTTGCGTACACTCGTCGTCGTCTTCCTCGTTCTCTCATCACATGATTATTTATACATATATGCGTACAATCTCATATTTTTTCTCATTCTTTTATCATCATCCTCTTCTCCTATCTACGTCTTCACAACTTCTCTCAGTCTCACTCTCTTTCTACTTTTTTCTCCATATAAGTTTGTTGAACAACATTAACCCAAAGAAGAAAGAAGTCTCAACCTTCTCTTCCCTTCCTTTACTTTAAATGTGATTATTTTTGTTTTATACATGTACATATGCTTATTATCTCTCCTTTTTTTTTTTTTTTTTTTTTTTTTTTTTTTTTTTTGATGATCATTTTTTGTTGAAATCTTGAACTTTTCAGAACTTGGTGAAAACTGGCAAAAAGTCCTTGTGTATAAGTGCATTGAGACTGAGCTGAAAGTAATGAAAGAAGGTTTTTTACCATTTGGAGGAGCTTTGCCATCCCATGAAATCACCACAATCTTTGATTCATTTTTTGAAGGATCTTTGGGTGAAAGTAGTATGAAGCTAACAGGATATGATCTGGTCAAGTTTAAGTTCAATGATCCGGAATTTAAGCCCATGCTAAAAACAGCATTTGGACATATTCTGAACCCTCCTCATGGAATCAATGAACCCAACACCCAACGCAACTTCCTTTTTTCTTGCTACATTTCAACTCTTTTGAAATCTCATCAAGGAATTCTACAAGATTTGACGCTTGGAGTAGATACTAGATTATTGCAATCAAAAGTTGACTTTATTGACAAGGTATTCTCTACAATAATCCAATCAAACCCAGCACATTTTGGAACAGAATATCAGTTTTTAGAAGATATAATTCCCAAAATCAATGAATCAAATTTGGAAGCTGCTTATTATGATCAAGAAATGAAGGTATGGTCTTCTGAAATACTAGGAATAAGTATGTCCAAAAACAAAAAACAATTCCCTTTCCGCTGGTAATTGGAGGACTTCCCGTCGCTCAGATGTCTTGATTTAGACAGCCCGGCTAAACTTTGTTAGCTGGTGAAATCTCAAGGTCGAAGGATTTTCACCAGCAAACAGAGTTTAGCCCAGCTGTCTAAATTAACAAATTTAGACGACGGGAAGTCCTCCATTATGTTTTTTATTTTTGTGAATCAATTAAATAATATCTCAATTCTCAAACCCACCTGAAACTAGCGCTATAAATTATTTAACATGATAGATAGGTATAGACACTTTCAGTTCAAGTTGAATTGATCAAGATTTTGGCAAGAATTGTTGTCCCTTTTTTCTACTTCAATGGACTGTCCAATCATCTGCTGATGTTGGGTGGGAGAGCACTTTGCCCCATTTGTTTGTCAAGGATCTTTAAGTAATTTTCGAAATAATTATATACAATATTTAGTCAGCGGTGAGAAGCTTGGAAATAATTTCTTTGATCTTGAGTGACTTTCTAGGATCTTTTGGAGAGCCAGAGGACTGACTGATTCTAGGAGGATATTATACTTGCGTTGATGAGGGGATGTTAGTCAGATGAAGAGAAGTTCTATTGTTCCAAAATACAATGGGTTTCCATTCTGAGTAGCAGTTTGGAAGGAAAGAAAGAAAGTGGGAGAAGTCGAAGTGGGCTGATCTGGCTCTTCCTCCGCCGCCAGCCAGCCCAGCCAGCCCGGCCAGCCCAGCCAGCCCAGCCAGCCCAGCCAGCCCAGCCAGCCCAGCCAGCCCAGCCAGCCCAGCCAGCCCAGCCAGCCCAGCCAGCCCAGCCAGCCCAGCCAGCCCAGCCAGCCCAGCCAGCCCAGCCAGCCCAGCCAGCCCAGCCAGCCCAGCCAGCCCAGCCAGCCCAGCCAGCCCAGCCAGCCCAGCCAGCCCAGCCAGCCCAGCCAGCCCAGCCAGCCCAGCCAGCCCAGCCAGCCCAGCCAGCCCAGCCAGCCCAGCCAGCCCAGCCAGCCCAGCCAGCCCAGCCAGCCCAGCCAGCCCAGCCAGCCCAGCCAGCCCAGCCAGCCCAGCCAGCCCAGCCAGCCCAGCCAGCCCAGCCAGCCCAGCCAGCCCAGCCAGCCCAGCCAGCCCAGCCAGCCCAGCCAGCCCAGCCAGCCCAGCCAGCCCAGCCAGCCCAGCCAGCCCAGCCAGCCCAGCCAGCCCAGCCAGCCCAGCCAGCCCAGCCAGCCCAGCCAGCCCAGCCAGCCCAGCCAGCCCAGCCAGCCCAGCCAGCCCAGCCAGCCCAGCCAGCCCAGCCAGCCCAGCCAGCCCAGCCAGCCCAGCCAGCCCAGCCAGCCCAGCCAGCCCAGCCAGCCCAGCCAGCCCAGCCAGCCCAGCCAGCCCAGCCCAGCCAGCCCAGCCAGCAACCACCCACAACCAACAAAATCAAAACCAAACGATGGCTGCAGCACCACCACGACGAGCACTCGCACAATCTTTCCTCAAGCTATTCCTGCTATCAACATCTGCCTTCCCGTTGTTCGGCTCGCCGATCACCAGTAGTACCGGTAACCCAACCTCAATCCGACAAAATAACTTATTCCATCGTACTTACCTCGATGGGATCCTCGTCCCGCTCAGTCAACTCGAACGCTCGTCTCCTCAGTTCTGGTGGATGATGTCCGTCATCGTCTTCCTCGTCTTACTCGGTGGTTGTTTTGCTGGTCTCACTTTAGGTCCGTACAAAAAAATTCACTTCCAGCTATAACAAAAAACAAACTGCAAAACTTAAACTTGATTTTTTAAAAAAAAAAGGTCTTATGGGGCTAGATATCTTAAACTTGAGAGTACTGAGTACTAGTGGAAGTGAGACCGAACAAGTTCAAGCACAGAAAGTACTTAAACTATTAGAGAGAGGTCGGCATTGGGTTTTGGTGGTCTTGCTACTTAGTAACGTGGTCGTTAATGAAACTTTACCCATCTTCCTGTTAGTGTTTCTTTTTTTTAAATCTATGATTCAAAAACTTGCAAATTTAACTCTCTTTCTCTCTTTCTTTCAAGGGATACTGTCTTGGGTGGTGGAGCTGCTGCTATCTTGATCTCGACCGCATTAATCGTTGTGTAAGCATCAATCTATCTCCCAACCACACCAAACAAAGAGCTATGATTTCCACTGACTCTTCAGATTTTTCCATCTACGCTTTCTTCTTTCACTCAAAAAAAAAAAAAATGAAAAAAAAATGTCCAACAGATTCGGAGAAATCATACCCCAATCAATTTGTGTCCGATACGGATTATCGATCGGAGCCAAATCGGCCCCATTCGTACTAGCGTTAATGTACCTCGAGTTTCCCATAGCTTATCCAATCGCCTTACTCTTAGATTACATTCTCGGTCACGATGAAGGTACCACTTATCGGAAAGCTGAACTGAAAACTTTTGTCGGTTTACATCGCCGTCAGTCTTCAAAGATACTTTCACCCTTTTTTTTTTTTTTTACATCTATTTGTATACTCAATCATCTTCTTCAAATCTCTACCTCTTGCCCCTTTTTCCCCCTCTTTGGGAGGATTGATTTAGATATTGGTACTGATGGCTTGAACGAAGATGAAGTAACGATAATCTCAGCGGTACTAGATTTATCAGAAAAAAGTAAGTATATTTTGGACCATAATCTATCGGAACTTATCTCGCTTAACTTGTTTTTTTCTAGCGATCGTGGATATCATGACACCAATAGAGGAGACATTCACCTTAGGAGAAGATTCGATTTTAGATGAATCAACGGTCACTGAATTAGTCAGTCAAGGCTATTCCAGAGTTCCGATCCACCAAGCGGGCCATGATAGAAACTTTATCGGAATGTTACTGTGACCTTTTTTCTTTTTCTTCCTTTTCACTTGACCATACACACATCTTCGATATTCACTGACCTTTGACTTCATTGGTTTAGTGTCAAACATTTAATTAGTTATGATCCTGAAGACGCGAAACCCGTCCGTGACTTTCAATTGAGTAACCTACCCGAAGGATCACCAGAGATGACTTGTCTTGAAGCGTGAGTATTTAGATACTTCCTCTTTCTTCTGGGGGTATATTCTTACTCCCCTTGGTATATACAGGTTAAATTTCTTTCAACAAGGTCGATCTCATATGTTGTTAGTCTCCTCTCAACCTGGTGAACAAGGTGGTGCATTAGGCGTCGTCAGTCTGGAAGACGTGATTGAAGAGTACGCTTCTTATTTCTATTCATCGCAACTATATGACTGATCACAATACTTTGTGTTCCACAATAGAATGATTGGTGAAGAGTGAGTTTTCCGATCTAGATTTTGGTTGTCTTGGGAGAGAGATCCTGACTTTTGGCTTTACCCATTGTGTAGGATTATTGACGAGACGGACCAATATGTGGACGTGGCCCACAAGATTAAAGTGGTCCGCAAACCGGTTACAAATCGAACGTCCACTCGAGGCTTAGCTCCGTTGATCAAAGGTACGTTCCCGCAACTTTGCGATGCAAAATGAACCTTGATCTTATAGCATGTTGAACTTTTACCTCTACTACATGATCGATAGGTGTGATTGAAAAGCGACGACAGACGGGTGAGCCACGGATTGGTCGATCTGAGGTTGGAGAAGGAGATGACTACATGGGACCGGATCCGATGCCGGTGACGAATGGGCAACGAGCTCTAACAGCTGCGGCAATGAGCAATCGAAGTTCGTTGGATGTCCAATCCTGGCGATCACCTGTGCTCGATAAGGTTAAAGTCAAGGGCGGCGAAGCTCGCGCGCAACGCGCCGAGTCTGAAACTAGACGTAAGAAACTCGCTAAGAGTTCTTTTAATGAGACTCACAGGCCTATCGATGAAGATCTTTCATCCAACGCTCATGACGACAGTGGGACCGAAAACACGCCCTTGCTCGATTGAATTACCTTCCAACTCTTCTCTCTTTCCCTCGAAACCCCTTACCACTCAAAACTTACGCCACTTCTTGACAATAATCAACAAACAAAAGACAGCCAATACATTATTTTTAACAGGTTATGCCCTATCTTACATGAAGGGGAAGCCGTGGGGATTTCACAGAGAAGCGGGCAAGGGGCACATCAATATCCTCATCAGTTTCATCATTATCCTTATAGAAACAACACTTCATTCTTTGTTGTTCTCTCATGATTTATTAGTTCCATAGTATATAGTTAAATATTAGCTTATCGTTCCTTCTTACATAGTCAGTTCCCTAAGTCATGTCAAGTTGAGTTAAGCTTATTGATCTTTCACTTTTTTTTTCGCTTCGTCTTTTCATCCCTCACATTCGTCTTATTATCTTTGCTTTGCTACACATGATTATTATATAATATCTACCACTCATCTTCCAAAATATCTTACCATTCATTACCTTTTTTTTTATCATCATTATCATCTTCACTCTTTCAAAACTTTTTTCCTACATTCATTTTTTTTTTCATTTTGAGTTATCTTATTATTATTATTATTATTATTTTATATCGATCTGATTTCGTAAATTGTGTAATTATGTATAACTTATGTCATGTATCGTTTGATTTTTTTTTCTTTTTTCTTTTTTTCGTCGTTCATACAATGAGACATCTAACTTATCAAATCCCCCCGGCTTTTTTTAGACCGATGACTCCTTCGAAGGGTCACTGCGCTAGCTTAACAAAGTCCCTCGAACGGAAGGTCGGGGACCCCGCGCGGAACGCTCTTCGTAGGAGAGGCTGATGAAGTAAATATCTAAAAATGCTGGCAGGCACAGGAGGGATTTTCAAGCCTCAAAAGACTCAATTTTTTTTTTTTTTTTTTAAAAAACAACCCCCTTCAAGCCAAAACTGAATAGACAGTTTGATTCCTTATGACATTGCGCTCATTTTGCCAGGTTCTGGAAGAAAAACCTCCAATCATGTGTGAAGGAACCCATTTGGAA
Organism: Puccinia brachypodii; assembly: GCA_019395275.1. Taxonomy (NCBI): domain Eukaryota; kingdom Fungi; phylum Basidiomycota; class Pucciniomycetes; order Pucciniales; family Pucciniaceae; genus Puccinia; species Puccinia brachypodii. The sequence goes on along the minus strand of LUKR01000179.1, from coordinate 12,775 downwards.
GGCCAATGGGCCCCACCAGGATTTTCAGAGGCTCTGACAATCCATACACAGGTTTTCTGTGGCTCTGAAGATCCATAGACACATTTTCAATTAATTGGCAAGCTTCTGCATAGACCCTTCAAAGAGTCCGACGCATACACAGTGGGAAGTGGCACTCAGTCCACCTGCTCAACACCAAGTCATCATTAAAAAATGTTGGCCATCAGCCTCCCCAAAAGGAATTTTCACAGAAGGCTTG
>LUKR01000178.1:0-25932 GCA_019395275.1 Puccinia brachypodii | reverse complement strand
GAGTGATTCTGTTGTGTTCTTTGATCCCTGTTGGTGTTGTGTATTGATTAATCTGAACTCTTCTTGTGTAGCTGGGACTATGGTGTTATGTAATTGAAGGGTGGATACTGGTGTTTTTGTTGTCCAATTGTGTCTGGTACTTGAGTTGGCCATAACTTGATAACTAGTAGGATTTTAGGGTTGGTGTGAGTGAGTTAAATAGGGTAAAATTGGGTGTAGATTCTGATTCTGTAATAATATTGTATGATTTGTTGCTCCTTGAGGTTGTTCTGGCTATCTATAAATCATTGATTGGAGGAAATTAGAATTACCACACTGTACACCTACCATCAACACTGACACGTATTGATTGCGCCTGAAGACCCGTTGTAATAGACGAGCAACTTTGAGTCTGAAGATACCCAAGAGTCAGGAGGAACCCTTCCGGTTGGCTGAAGTAATTAGTCAGATACACACATGGTCACGGCATATGATTTGGGTAGGATAAAAACACAGCGGTGATTGATTCCGGAGGAGGTAATGAGTGATTACTGTCCGCCCTTGCGAAATGGTTTGAGGGGCACAATAGTTAGTTGCGAGCCGTCTGTCTTGTAAATTTTAGACAGCAGTCATGGCGGCACTCTTATGCTCAAAGCGGTCAGCCAATCCGATTTTTGTACGCCACGAGATATCCAGTGGCCATTCAGCTGAAGAAAATAAAACACTTGCAGTTGCCCGATCAAAGTCTAGAGACTTTCCGATGAGAGAATTGGACATTTGCTGGTAATATGGTATCTGCATCACTCTGGTGATAATGGAGTAGCCAATTTCCTTGTATGACAATATGTTGGGAGAACAGATTTGTATTATTTCTTTTTGTGCGTACTTCAATATACTTGGGTTGGCTAGGAATACTAAAAACACATTTTTTTTCCTGTCAGAAGAACATGCACTTACCCTTTCCGATACAATTTTCAATGTGGTGATCACAAACTGGTTGGATACGGGTACCAAGTCATTTACATGGATGGTATGAGGGCGATGCCAGGAAACTTTAACCCTCGCGGCACCCGCCAAGGAGCGTGTTGGTGCAAGCGAGGCTTACAGAATTAGGAATCTGAGCCCGCGCGAGTCAATCTCTTTTTTGATTTGGGACTCCCCTTTTTTAGTCCTTGGTGTCTCTATGTGATGGTATCCCAGATCAGCGCAAGATGCAAGCACATCTTCCTGTATCCTCAAAATTCCTTCTCGACCAGTTCTTGATTTGATAATCATTTTTTGAAGTGGGAGGATATTCTACTTGTCAAGAACATGTATTGATTACGAGCAGATGCACGCCCTCTCCACCAAAAGGGTGAGATTGACTCATGCAGGGGAATGGGCTTAATTTCTATGGCATGGCTATTCGAGGATGCACTTTGATGGGTGTGGTCTCAATTATTGTCTGTTTTTCTTACGATAAAGAAAAGAAAAGAGACTCTCTCCCGATCTCCAATTTTCACCTACATACCATGAAATATATATAGAAAGAAGGTCACTTGTCAACCACAGACACGCTATTTCTCCTCGAGATTCACAGGTCTCAAATGTTGCCAGGCGTAGCACGTGATATCTATAACATATATCCAGAGAAACGATCGATGGAGAAAAAGAAGAAGAAAGAAAATGGCTGAGCATTATGAGTCAAAGAGAAATCACCATGACGTTTTCACGGTAGAGAGATAATTAACGGATCCCAAAAGACAAATAAGAAATAGGATATAATTTCAAGATCCTAAGAATCAATAACGAGACGGAAATATGTATATGAAAAGAAAGATGATCATTTGTCTATATGAATAGTGGATCTTTGGAGGTTTGGATATTTCGATGGTTAGGATAATTGATCGGCGTATCTAACCAAATCGATTGCGATTTTTTTGAGATAGAATTGTCGTTGGGGTAATGGTAACTGATTGAAGCTTGGATTATGTTTGATATCCGACGGACTCGAAATTTTCTGATGATGAAGGACCTCTTCAGGAAGAGGATTAAGGTCCAAGAAGTCCTTAAAGATCCGATCATGAAGGTCATGGTACGGATACAGATCCAGGTTACCCCAAATATCTTTCTTATTAGTATGGTAAAATTTATCGATCCTATCGGTCTTGAAAAACGTGTTGATCGAGATACTTGGCTCGAGTGTTTGGACAGCATGGATCCAATTCGCCGGTATAAATAACGTATCTCCTGGCTATTATTATTATTATTTCCCCACCAAACCAAAACCAATTCCTCAAGTTCAATAAAAGTCGTCCTCCGAAAACTTCATGGAACTTGAGGTTCGCCAGAGAGCTTGGACTTACTTTTAGGGTACATATCATAGGATGTGACTTTCTATAAAGTGGGAAGCGATCCAGATCTGGGGGATCGAAACAAGGGATATGAGAGGAACTACCTTCGATATACAGATTCACGATTTCCCTGTTTATTAATGTACACAAATCATCAGTTAAAGAAAACGACTCGGATCAGAACTGTTGAAAAATTTACCTTGGGTGCCAAAGTCTGACCGTTTTTATACCTTTGACTTGGACGAGAATGTTATCGTATGTGTCATAATGGGCCCACAGACTTAAAACGACCAAATTTCACCCACCAGCACAAAAAGTGCATAAAGTTTAATGTCCATTAAGATTATTTTTTGAAGAAAGGATGAAAAGCTTACCCCATATCGGCACCAGAAACCCTAAGAACGCTCGAAAAGAAAGCGTCACGCTCCACAATATGATCATTAACGACTTCAGGAACCTTGAAGTCACTCGAGATTTCGATGAAGTCGGTCTCGAAATTCGAAGGCAGTTTCGGAGAGTTAGATAGTGAGCGAAGATAAAGCACTGGTTTCTGCTCTCGATTTTCGGCAAGTTTCAGAGTAGCATTATTGAAATTGGTGTTGTTGCGTTGATCAATGGGTGGTCCGATCGTTCGGTCGATCAATTCATTAAAGCTCATAGTCTCGTACTTGAAGTTCTTATCGTGCCATCTCAAATTATGATTACCATCCGAAGCAGAAGAAGGAATATGATTGGATAAATGAACCGAGCACTTCTTCTCTCCACACTTGCTTTTCAAATACTCAGCCGTCCAAAGTTCTGCACACTCTCCGATCTGATCTAATGTATTGAAGACGACTGGCTTTGAAGCCGAAACCACATCTTTCCAAGTTTCGTGAGTCAAGCACAATCGAGGGAGCTCTTGGACTTTGTCCCACGTATCTTCTGGAGAATGGTCAAACGTCACATCAGGTTTATTTTTTCCGACTTTCTCATGACCATCATTCTTCGAGCACGAATCCTTATCTTCAATAATTAACTGGTGTAGAAAATCAGAATCAGAGATCATCTCGATAGATGTGTCGAAACTACTCCCGAATGAAAAACACGTGGCGCCTCCACCTATCACGAGTGCTACTTTCAAAGCACTACTAGACTGACTATCTCCTTCGGTTGTATGAGACGCGTTAATGATCGACATCGCGTGACCAATCATGATTGGAGCGATCCTCAGTCTAGGCAATCGAAGTACATGACAAGTTCTTGCCTTCAAGTTTAAGTATATGAGTTGGTTTTCGGTGGTGATCACCCCATTTTCAGAAACCCCACCACTCATGATTACCGTTTTATTCTCCTGATCCCATTCGGCGATCCGATGGGAATACCGATGAAGCAGTGGGTCATCATCATCATCAACCGACTTGAATTCTAGTACCTCTGGCAAATCAGATCGAATCGTACACCTCCAGTCCTTTTCAAACGTTAGTCCGAACTTGATGTTCCTTCCGATTCGACGGGCTTCTGTTCCATCACAGATAGCCGTCATCCCACCAAACACGTAAACTTCCTGATCCTGTGAATCGTAGTATAATTGATGGGAATGACGTGGACCGATGAAATTTTCCACACCAATCAAGGCAGTCCATGAATTCAAAATAGGATCAAATAGCCACGAATCCCGTAAAATCGCCCCTTTTAAACCGATCCCACCATGGATCAAAACGTACGACGAGTTTTCGATTTGAAAAGTGAGAGCGGCATGTCTAAATCGAGGAGCGGGCCACAAGGCTGATGCGAATGACTCGACAACGCTCCACGCGTCCGTTTTACAGTCGAAGAGGTAGGCATCTGCCAGTGGAGTGCGAGGGGATGATCTCCCTCCGAAGAGGAAGACATATGGAATCCCTTCTCTGAAGATCAAAGAAGCCGAGTGATGTAATCTAGTCGATGGGGTGCAAGGATCGATGGGTAGTTGGATGGTGTGGGGGGAAGAGCCCTGCTGAGACGACAGGCTGAGGAGGATCGGATGAGATAGTCTGGAATGAGTCAGCAAAGATTTTTGGCTACTCTTGTTCGAGTGTGGGAGGCCAAAGCCACCGAACACCAGGATTCGTCCATCCGGAAGGGAGGTTGAAGAGTGACCACGTCTCTGTATGGATGAATCTATCGAGGTATGGCTCCAGGGCAGGCCCGTTTTGTCTTGCGATGGTGCTTGCGGAGAAGATAACGTCGGTGTCCGGTCCTGGAGTGGTGGTAGGGACATTCCCGTTGGACGGTGAACAGTTATGTCCATCAGATCCGGATTCGAGTAGGCGATTCCGACGATATAATGAGAGAGAAACAGGTCTAATTCTTCCCTAGACAAATCTTTCTTTGGTAGTCAGTTCAACTATTCGTGCGATTAGATGAACCCAAGAGGAGCAAACATACCACTCGTCAAACTCTTCCACATTGACCAGTCTCTCCTTTTCGATTCGCGTTGATGGGTTGTGGTCGAATGCCTTCCAGAGCTCTTGCATGGTAGACATTTTGACCTTGCTCCAATACTTCCCGAGTCTATTGACTTGATCTGAGATCGTTGGATAACCCATTGTCCCTCTGATCGGCGTTCGAAGTTTATGGAAATGTTTCAGCATCGTATTCGAAAATCCGGTGGGGTTATATGATAGGACTTGTTCTAAACAACTCCAGATCATGTTAGGGAACGAGCAACTAAGGTTCTGTATGAGTTGATCGGACTTTTCCATGGGCATATACACTGTTGAGACTTCTGATACGAATAGGATATGGCCATCGTTCCTACCCCCGAGTAATTCTATCAGTTTCTTGACGAATCCTTGACTATCATTAAGGTCACAGCCGAGCAAGGCATAGGAAATCGTTCCGCTAGGTAGCTGAACCCAGTCTCCTAGTCTGGAGCTAGTAAAACCTGGTAGGATCGACGTGAGTTCTTCAGATCTAGAGATCAACTGATATTTTTTGGATATAAGTTCTGGGTAATCGACGTCGATATATTGAATGAGTTGATTATTGTTGTAAGTTTGATCGGTGGCTAGTTTGAAGAACGTAGGATCGTAGCCACAGCCCAAATTGACGATGATGACTGGATGTTCTTCTGAGTATATGAATCTCTTGATGACTAGATCTACCAGCAGTGTCCGTATTGTGTATCCGATATTGATTAGTGACGTCCTTCGTTGTGGCTTGAGTACGAAGTTTTTGAGGAACTGTGGCTTGTTGAAGTACCCGAGTCTTTCTGCGCTCCGCTTGCTGACGATACTCGAGTCGTTCGTTCCGATCACCAGTGTGCTCGAGCTAGCCTTTGGTGTTTTCTTCTTCTCGTTTCCCATTTTCCAGCGGAGTGGCTGAGTGAGTTGGTTGTGGTTGAGTACTGCTGATATTCGATTTCGAAAATAGTGGGGGCCCCGGAGCCCCCCGGGGGAATCGCCCTCCCCAGCCTCACCCCACCCGGGCCACCCGGCTCGATCGGGTGCCGGAATTATTTAAATAATTTTAATTAAAATTCGAAAGGAAATCCCACCAACAACTTCGACCATGCCTCCCAAAAACAGAGACTTCTCAGGCTATCAGGTACAACCGAACACTCTGCTTCTTCTTCTTCTGGATTGACTAACCGAATCGTTCTGACTCTGACTCTTTCTGTTTCTTTTCTTTCGGAAAAAACAGTATGCCGCCATGTCATCCCTCGTCCTCACGGCCGATCGGTCAAAGATTCCCAGGAGAGATAACGAACCGACCGGAGAACCGGAGACGTTGGTCGGTCGGATCGATCCCAAATCGATGGGGAATCGTGCCTTTATCGAGTCCGTTCATATCAAGAAGGATATATCAAAGAAAAAAACAAAGCACATCACATCTAACGACGATCGACCAAAGAAGGTCACGGAGACGAACAGTCGTAGGTATGCTGATGTTATCGAGGCCATCCAGGAGATCGAAGGTCTCAACTACAAACCGCGTACAAACGAGACCCGTTCGATCTACGAGCTCCTGCTGTCCAGCGTTCAAATCATGCTGGGCGATCAACCCAATGAGATCGTACGATCGGCTGCCGACATGACCATCGAGGCCATGAAAAATGATAACGACTACCCAAAAGATCTAGATAAGAAACGGACAATCGAGGAATTCCTGGGCTCGATCTCAAGTGAAAAATTCAACGAACTGAGTAACCTGACCAAAAAACTCACTGATTATGGTGATGACGACCAGGCTCAACAAGCGGCGGGGGACAATCAGGATGGGGACGGTCAAAAACGCGCAAACGAACTAGACGATGATAACAACGGGGTGGCGGTCGTCTTCGAGGATGATGAGAATGGGGAAGATAGCGATGAGGATGAGTTCGAGATTCGCGACAATTCGGATAGTGACGAGGATTCCGAGGCAGAAGAGAATGAGGGCCGAGAGGACACCGACATGAACGCTCAGCAGATCGACCCAACCGATCAGATCATCATCGGCCCGGATTCAAATAACCAGGCCACCTCCGACCCAAAGAGTAAGAAGGGAAAGCACGACCTCACCATCTACGATATAGATGGCTTCTGGCTCCAGCGTTTGATCGGAAGCCATTTCCCGGATCCAATCGAAGCTGAGTCCAAGACCAAGGAAGCCATCAATCTCTTATCGGCTGATAACTCCAGTCTGCGAGATCTGGAAAACAGTCTCGTCGATCTCTTTGATTACGACAAATTCGAATTGGTCTCCGTCCTTACCAAACACCGTGATATCATCGTCTGGGGTACAAAGTGGTCTCGAAGCGACGAAGATGAAAAGGTCAACCTAGCAGTTGTCATGAGGGAGAAGGGAGTGGGTTGGATCGTCAAGGCTCTGACTACCGGTCGTGGAATCAGCAATCCTCAGCTTCAAACAGCCGGTAGTTCGAACAAGATGGACATCGACTCTCAAGAGGCCAAACCAACACAATTCCCTACCAAAGCTAACTTGGAGGCCAATTCGTTCCTGCCCAACCCGAAGAAAGTGTTGGACCTGAGTTCGATGGTCTTCAATCAAGGCTCGCGGACGATGACCAACAAAAAGTGTAAGCTACCCGAAGGCTCTCACAAGGTTCCGCCCACAGGACAGGGCTATGAAGAGATTCATGTACCACCACCCGAGAAAGCCCCCGTCAAAGCTGAAGACTTAGTCAAGATCACCGAGTTGCCTCATTGGTGTAGGGAAACCTTCAAAGGCGCGACCACCCTCAACAGGGTCCAGAGTAAAGTCTACCCGGTCGCATTTGGGCAAGATGATCCTATTCTACTATGTGCTCCAACTGGAGCTGGTAAGGTAAAGTCTTTTCCATTTTTCAAAAAATAATAATTAATATGCCATTTGCACTACTGATACCAGGCGCTTTCATCGCTGTTCATAGACAAATGTCGCTATGCTAACGGTCCTCAACGAAATCTCCAAGCATCGCAACGAGACCACCGGGGAGATCGATTTGGCCGCGTTCAAAATTGTCTACGTCGCTCCAATGAAGGCTCTCGTCCAAGAAATGGTTGGCAATTTCTCGAGCCGGCTGAAGTATCTAGGGATTCAAGTCGGTGAATTAACAGGTGATCGACAGATGACAAAGGATCAGATTACGATGACCCAAATCATCGTGACGACCCCAGAAAAATGGGATGTCATTACCCGTAAGAGTACTGACACCAGCTACACCAATTTGGTCGGTTTAATTATCATCGATGAAATCCATCTATTGCATGACGAGCGAGGACCGGTTATAGAAGCTCTGGTCAGTCGAACTATCCGGAGGATGGAACAAAACCATGAATACGTTCGTCTCGTCGGTCTTTCGGCTACTCTGCCCAACTATGCCGACGTGGCTCGGTTCTTGCGCGTCAATCCGAAAAAAGGTCTTTTCTTCTTCGACAGCTCCGCTCGACCATGCCCTCTCAAGTTGGAATTTATTGGGATCACCGAGAAGAAAGCGATCAAACGACTGCAGCTTACGAACGAAATCTGCTACGAGAAGGTCATGAACCAGCTGGATGATAAACAGCAAATCATCATCTTTGTTCATTCTCGGAGTGAGACGACTCGGACTGCCAAGAATCTAAAAGAAACAAGTATTGAGCGAGACGAGGTCGGTAAATACATGTCGGGAGGACTAGCCACTCGGGAAATTCTAATGGAAACCGCCGAGAACGTGAAAGATCCGGGACTCAAAGACATCTTGCAATTTGGTATCGGAATCCATCATGCTGGACTAGAAAGAGTCGATCGACGATTGGTCGAAGAGTTATTTGCCGACGGGCACCTTCAAGTCCTTGTTTCAACGGCTACTCTTGCTTGGGGAGTCAACTTGCCTGCCCATGCGGTCATTATTAAAGGGACGCAGATCTATAACCCCGAGAAAGGTCGATGGGTTGAATTGTCACCCCAGGATATCCTACAGATGCTCGGACGAGCAGGCAGACCCCAGTACGATACCTATGGGGAAGGTATCATCATTACCAATCATTCTGAGCTGCAGTTCCATCTATCGATCACGACGAGTCAATTGGTAAGTGCCCAAGCTTTCTGTCTATACATACCGTCTTTCAAATACTAATTCCGTGGTAATTTTCTCCCTTCAGCCTATTGAATCCCAATTGGTTAGTAGACTGGCGGACATCCTGAACGCCGAGATCGTACTGGGTACGATCCGAAACCGTGAGGAAGCAGCCCAGTGGTTGGGTTACACGTACTGGTACCAACGTGCCCTCGAAAACCCGTCGCTCTATGGATTCCAACACGATCCCGAGGACCCTCTCTTACTCCAAAAACGCTCGGATGTCGTGCACACCGCCTTCTGCATACTGGAAAAGAGTGGACTGGCTAAGTATGATCGCAAGACTGGGCTGATCTCCACGCTTGAGCTTGGAAAGATCGCCAGTCACTATTACGTCACTAACACGTCAATGTCCACTTACAATCAGCATCTCCGCCCTACGATGACTCTGATAGAATTATTCAGGTCAGCATTTTCGACATGATTTCTACTCTTTCTGCCTCGTGAGGAATACTCATCCCGCCCTTTCTCTTGCAGGGTGTTCGCTGCGAGTGACGAGTTCAAGTACGTACCTACCAGACCGGAGGAAAAGCAAGAGTTGGCCAAGCTCCTCGAAAAAGTGCCAATTCCAGTCAAAGAATCTGTCGGCGATCCGAGCGCAAAAATCAATGTTCTACTGCAAGCTTACATCTCAAGACTGCCGTTGGAAGGATTCGCATTAATGGCCGATATGGTGTATGTCACCCAATCGGCTGGAAGAATCTTGAGAGCCTTATTCGAGATTTGTCTGAAGCGTGGTTGGGCTCGATTAACCCATCAAGCTTTGGATTTATGTAAGATGGTCGAGAAGAAGATGTGGGTCTCTATGACCCCTCTACGGCAATTTCCATCCTGTTCAGCCGACATCATTCGACGAGCCGAAAGGAAAGACTTTCCCTGGTACCGCTTTTTCGACCTCGAACCTCCGGAGCTCGGAGAGTTAATGGGTAACCCAAAACTTGGGAAAACGATCCACCGATTCGTCCATCAGTTCCCCAAGTTGGAACTCCAAGCTCTCGTCCAACCCATCACCCGAACTATGTTACGAGTCGAATTGACGATCACGCCGGATTTCATGTGGGACGAATCAGTTCATGGGACTGCTCAGATGTTCTACATCATGGTCGAAGATGTGGATGGGGAACTCATTCTCTTTTCGGACCAGTTTCTTCTCCGTCAACGATATGCCAACGAAGAACATTTCGTGACCTTCTACGTGCCTATGATCGATCCACTACCACCGAATTACTTCATCTCGGTCGTTGCTGATCGCTGGCTCCACGCTAGCACTCGTCTCCCACTATCCTTCAAACATCTTATCTTACCCGAAAAATTCTCTCAACCTACTCCGCTCTTGGATCTTCAACCACTACCCGTTGCAGCTCTACACAATAAAGCCTACGAATCGATCTATCACAAACAAGGACTCAAGAATTTTAACAAGATACAAACACAAGTCTTCCAAGCGCTTTACACCAGTAACGATAACGTCTTGATCTGCTCTCCCACGGGTAGCGGTAAGACTATCTGTGCTGAATTCGCTCTTTTGCGACTTTGGTCTCAACCCGAATGGCAAAGATGTGTTTGCATCGAGCCTTACCAGGAAGTAGTCGATCTTCGAGTTAAAGAATGGAGGCAGAAGTTTGGCCCACTCGGAAAAGCGATCGAGCCTCTAACTGGCGAGCTGACGCGGGATGTCGAACTGACCGCGAGTGATGGAAGCAAACCGGGACAGGCGAGGATCGATATCATTATTTGCACACCAACCCAATGGGATCTAGTGTCAAGACGTTGGAAACAGCGGAAGATGGTCGAACGTACAGGCTTACTGATTGCCGATGAAATTCATCTGATCGGCTCGGAGATTGGACCCGCCTACGAAGTAGTCGTCTCCAGGACTAGATACGTTACAGCTCAGAGTGACATCAGTAAGACTCGAATTGTCGCCCTCGGTTGTCCGCTAGCCAACGCCCGAGACTTGGGTGATTGGATGGGTGCCAATTCTCAGGCAATCTTTAACTTTGCGCCTGGATCCCGACCTCTACCGTTAGAAGTCCATATCCAGTCATTCAACGTACCCCATTTCCCATCGCTGATGATTCAAATGGCCAAGCCGGCCTATCTATCCGTACTCGAATACGCACACGAGAAGCCAGTGATTGCATTTGTACCTTCCCGAAAACAATGTCGATTGACGGCCTCCGATCTGTCGATTTACGCTCTTTCGGACGAAGACCCCCAACGATTCTTGAACATCGAGCAAGAAGATCTAGCCCCGTATCTAGCTAAAGTCTCGGATGAAAATCTAAGGGACACTTTGGCTAGCGGGATCGGATACTATCACGAAGCTATGTCTAACACCGACAAGATGATCGTCCAGAAATTGTTCGAGGTGGGTGCGATCCAAGTGGTGGTTGCTTCGAAAGATACCGCATGGAGTATCCCGATGACTGCCTTTATGGTGATCATCATGGGCGTACAAAACTACGAAGGCAAGGAACATCGTTACGTCGATTACTCCTTCCCTGATATCTTACAGATGATGGGCAGGGCTTGTAGACCAAGTGAAGATAACTCGAGTAGATGTGTGCTCATGTGTCAGCAGGTCCGAAAAGAGTCAGTTATTGAACTGCTTCCTTTTTGATGATCTGACTTACTCTCCCCAACTAATGAAATTGATGTATTTTCAGGTTCCTTAAGAAGTTTTTGAACGAAGGATTGCCCATAGAATCACATCTCCATCTATCTCTGCATGACCATTTCAATGCAGAGATTGTTGCTAAAACGATCGAGTGAGTCATTTTTTTGGTACATCTATATCTACCATCGTTTGCTCACTCAATTCTATTTTTACGTTTCCATCAGGAATAAGCAGGATGCGGTAGATTGGTGCACTTGGCAATGGTTCTACCGTCGCTTGGTGGCTAATCCTAATTACTACAACATGCAGGCTACCGATCATCGACACCTGGTTAGTCTTTATTTTTGTCGCTCAATGGTTTCGATCGAGTGGCTCTAATGTTCTTTTTCATCTTCAATAGAGCGATCACTTGTCAGAACTGGTTGAATCGACCCTTTCAGATTTACAAAACTCGAATTGTATTGCGATCGAAGACGAGATGGATACGACCCCACTTCCACTTGGAATCGTTGCGGCCTACTACAATATCAATTACATCACTGCCGACGTATTCAGTATGAGTTTAACTGAGAAGACTAAGCTCAAGGGAATTCTTGAGATCATTTCAGCTGCGCAAGAGTTTGAATCGATCCCATTACGACATGGAGAAGAAGGACTATTGAAGAAAGTACACGATCGAGTACCGGTTAAAGTCGGAAAAGTCGAATACTTATCCCCTCATTTCAAGACAAATATCCTCTTACAGGCTCACTTCAGTCGATTAACTCTACCTTCTGACTTGATGCTCGATCAAGTGGAGATCCTCAGGAAAGTCCCTAATCTGATCTCGGCTGCTGTTGACGTTCTCAGTTCTCAGGAGTGTCTAAACACTACCGTTGCCATGGAATTCTTCCAAATGGTCGTCCAAGCTGTTTGGAATCATGATAGTCCGTAAGCGCTTTACCTTTTTTCTTCTACGGTTAAGCCGTTTTTTTGTTGAAGTATTGCTCGACTCATTCTTCGATTTTTTTTTTCTGAAAAAACAGGTTGAAGCAAATTCCCGGTTTTAGTTCTGAAATCATTCAACGATGTACTTCGGCCAATGTGACTCAAGTCACCGATATCATGGAGTGAGTGATCGTCGATTCGAATCCACCTTCTATCTTGAATGGTCTGAGAAGCCACAAATTGCAATTAAACCTGACTTTTAAAATTTGATTGTAACGCAAAAAAAAGGCTTGAAGATGATGAGAGAAATCGACTATTACAAATGGATACGAAACATTTGGCCAAGGTCGCTCAGTTTGTAAACTCGTATCCAGCGATCGAGATCAAGCATGAGATCGAAGACGAAGATTCGTTGACGACGAACACGCCGATCACGTTGAAAGTGTCATTAGTAGCCGAGGAAGACGAAGAGGAGGAAGAGGAGGAACAGGGAGGAGCCGGGTCCGGAAAAACCCAACAACAGCAGAAGAAGACAGCGGTTGCTGGAAATGTGGTGTTGGCGCCATTCTATCCTACCTCCAAACAAGACTGCTGGTGGTTGATCGTCGAAGATCCCAAGCAGAAAAAACTCCTCGGATTGAAGAAAATTACCGGTGCTACGCCCTTGCCTACTAAAATCGAATTCACCGTTCCTACCGCTGGTAAACATGAACTTAAGCTTGATTTGATCTCAGAGTTAGTCACTCACATCATCTTGATTTTTTTCACAAGGAATAAAAACAAAAACTAATTCAACATCTGCTTCCTCTTGTTCTTTATTAGCTCGTATATTGGTGTAGATCAAGAATTGAAATTGGAAATTAATGTGGCTGAAGGAGAAGATTCAGATTCGGATGAAGATTCAGATTCAGATGATAACGATAATGGTAATGATTCGGATCAAGAGATGGCTAATGGTGACTTACATAAGCCGTCTGCTGAGTAAAAAGATTAACTCAATCCGAACTTGAAATTCCACTTTAACGCTTAATGTTTTTTCTGAAGTATATGTATATATCTCATTAATCGGGATCAAACCCAAAAAAAAGAAAAACAATCTTTGTGTGGATTGTTTATTTGCTTTTCTTCTATTTTTTTCATTTGAACGGTTTACTCACCAAAAATGATTTATGTAATACACACACACACACACATCAAAACATACAATATAAAAATGTAATATAAATTTCACGGAGTCCTTCATATTTTCAGATGAACTTGAACTTGCTCGTGTTTCTCCATCTCTCTGGAGAGGATGAGAGTCAATATTCAATCAACTAAATCAACCATCCGGATGTCCGTATGCCAAGCCTGCGTAAAAATTGTGCTTGGCAAAGAGACCAAGCATAGACGAGAGTCCCCATTCTTTCGCCCATCAACACACACGTGTACGCACACCATATGCTTGTTTGCCCTGCTTGGTGCTCCTTCCCTTTCATTCTTGCGTATTCTTGTGAGGACGAAAAACAATATACTGAGGCGGAAGCTCTTTACGAAGCGTTTGGGTAATTTCAAAATTGGTGTGTTCACGTCAAGCAGTCTCCATAGCTCAGCGGTTTAGAGCGGCCGCCTGCAGTTAGCACGGCACAGCGGCAGGTCACGTGTTCAAATCACGTTGGGGACTCTTCTTTGGCCATGGTCTGGTGCTTCACAGCCCCTTTTGCATGACGAGAATCGCAAAGCCTTGTTTGTGATGTCCACCCCTCTTTTGCTTGTTTACTTTGCAGCCTGCCTGTGTACTGGTTTTTATCAGGGCAATTGAGTCTCAGTTGGATGTACGCGGTGGGACTAACCTTTGGGGAAAATAGAGCTTGAGAGGGATAGGTGCTTGAAGGGCTGCCTCTCTGATAGCTGGGGAGAGCAAGTAAAACAAGACAAGAATGTACACTCTTGCAAAAGACAGTAGGCTTGGAGGAATCATCAGATGTCTAAGGCCTTGTTTGGCCATCCATGATTGTCATATACAATCATGGCAGATATTTTGGGGATGCACAGCATATGACGGGGGATGATGAACATGTTTGGCCATCCACGTCATATCCACTCACATATGACGGAAATGGACAGCGGGATATATCTCCCTACCAAATTGTAAATTTTGGGTCCCCCCCAAAATGTACCGTCATAAGAGCCACTGATCGCTCTCCCCACCCTCCCATTTCCATCACAAACCCATCCCTCCATCCCCTCCTACCGGTGCCATGCCACCCCGTTGTCCTAAACTCCCTTTGCGTCCACCCACTCCTCCTTTTCCCTCTACCACTGGCTCCCAACTGTCTACTGTGTCTATGAATAGTATCCCTATGTCCGGATTGCATCTTCAATCCAATGAGCACTTCTGGTCTCCCCATTTACCTCCAACCTCACAGATGGATTGAGCCCCCAGCAATACTCTTCCCCCGCTTAACGTTG
Source organism: Puccinia brachypodii (assembly GCA_019395275.1). Taxonomy (NCBI): domain Eukaryota; kingdom Fungi; phylum Basidiomycota; class Pucciniomycetes; order Pucciniales; family Pucciniaceae; genus Puccinia; species Puccinia brachypodii. The sequence continues at coordinate 11,057 of LUKR01000178.1, read as the reverse complement.
CACGTAGCAGAAGTTGCTTTACCAGCTCACACTCTTCCTACCCAGTGGCTTGGTCCCCCACCCCAAGCCCAATGAGTCAGCCACCGCCGTTACCGCTCAGTGGCACTCCAGTTCCAACCTCCACTCAACCTGATCCACGTTTTGATCCAGCTGAATCCAACAAATCTGCGGAGACAATCTGACCCAAGACTCTTCATTGGAGTGGTGCAATGGAGAAACTTGCTCTTCAGCTCTATTCTGATGCTGTCTTGGATGGAAAACAATCAGATGGGGGTTTCAAATCTGAAGTACATAACTTTGTTGTAACAAAGTTGAACAAACAGTTTCCCAGGTACGACTTCACGCCTGCCAAATGTAAATCAAAGCTCAGCCAGGTCAGTTTTTTTGTATTATTTTAATCTTCAAGCTTTTAATGCTCACCCCAAATGTTTAATGTTGTAACAGTTGTTCAAGAAAGAATATGACGCTTTTATTACCTGTTGCCATGCAAGCAGTTTTGGATGGGATGATGTGTTATGCAAGGTCACGGCTTCAAACGAAGTGTGGGAGAGCTTCTTGAAAGTGAGCTGCACATGGTGTCTTTGCACACTTCCAGAATGGATTCTGACTTTTTGTTTACAGTCTCACCCGCAAGCACAACGGTTCTGCAACCAGCCGTTCCCAGAATGGGAACAACTCAACATCATCTTTGGTTCAACTGCAAAAGGCAACCTCGCAAAGACTCTGAACCAACGCAGAGGTAAGGTGGTGGGCGAGACCCGGCTAATAACAACAGCTCAAGCTCAGACAATTACAATGCAGAGCACCAAGATTGTCATAAGCCTCCTGCACAAAAACGGATTCGCCAAACAACCAGAGCCGCATTTAGCAGTGCCATCCACAATCTCGTTGACGCTTTTTCCCCAAAGAAATCAAGCCCTCAAACCAATGCTGTAGAAGACCAGTTGCCCGAGGGTTGTCAAAACACCAAGCATCAAACAGACAATGATGCCGTGACTCAAGCAGTTGCCTTGTTTCAAATAACAATGGCCTCTCAGCGTGTTCATTGGCTTTAGTGTCCTCAAAAACCCATCCAAGGCGCAAATGTACCTCCAACTTGAGGAGCAATACAAGGACCAATGGCTCTTGTACGAAATCAAGAAAGAAGGCTCAATGATCTGACTGATCGAAATCCTAGTCTTACCATAGTTTCCCTAGTGCTTGTCTAGTCTTACCTAAACATTGATCACAATCACTGTTAGCCTTACCGTAGTTTCCCTAGTGCTTGTCTAGTCTTACCTAAACATCAATCACAATCACTGTTAGCTTAGCCTATTTAGTTATGCCCCACCTAAACAATGAAACATGACAAAGACTGTTTGCTTGATGTATCCAATATTTATTATACCTATGGTGATTGATTTCTTGCTCATGCCTCACACTTATGTCTATATCCTGCTGTTGTTTCAACAAACTCAAGAATACTGCTTATATGTACATCAAGCATGTACCTGTTGTATGATTCAATCTCTGTTATTGTTCCCAACACTTTGGGTCTATTAAACTCAAACACGGCTATGTAATGCATTACCCACATGTGCGCTATTTATATCACAACTCATGTGTCATTTTTTTGCCACAGATTGCCTTGTATTCTCATACGTTAACTACGGACATGGTATTGCAACATGAAGAAAAGCTACTGATGGGACGGCACAACTGCTATTGTGCCAAATTGGGTTCATAAGGAAGAAGAACATGGCTTTTTTTGTACTTGGGGGTAAGGCTACATATTTGTTGGATCAGACAACTCATGTTATACAAAGTCAGGGAGGGGGGTATGAAAATGATAATTTTATGGTTAATTGTGTTATTGGGATGCTGACAAATGTTTCAAGGTAGGTAACTACATAGATCCAGAAAATACATGGTTAAAATGATAGTGTGGCTTATCATATAAATACCAAGGTATTTATTGAGTCCAGCGTGCAACCCAAGAAGAACGCACTGATTGGATACCTTGTTGTTGGAGAACTTGTTGGTATTGCTGCCACATTGACTCCGCAATACCATCTTGCCATTCACAAAGTGCCTCTTTATTGCAATTGGTGAGGTTGGTGGGTGCAGCCACGGAATTACTGGAGTCATTAACGCTTTCATCCAAAGCAGCGGCTAGTTTGGCCGCAGTCACATTGAAGAAATCATTGTTATTGACCCCGGAGTGATCAGTTGAAAAGTTATGAACAACGGCCAACGCAAAAACAAGATCACGTTGAGTGCTAATATTGTAATCAAGCGGGTGGGTGAGGATTGGGAAACATTTTTTCCAAGCGCCAAACGTCCTCTCAAACACGTTGTGCAAGGAGGAATGGCAAAAATTATATAATTCCTCCTTTGTCAAAGGCCTGTAGGTACTCATAACCAATCATCAGACTCACAGTGCTTTTCATCACATGATGCAAGGAAAAGCAGTGTACCTTTGATTTGCTGACGCTTGCTCGCGCAAGTGATATCGCACCCCGCAATACGGCACAAGAAAACCAGGGGCTAGTGCGTATCCTGCATTGGCCAAGTAAAATGAGCCAGGTGGGATTGTGAAGTCGGTTGCGCGCGCATGAGCCAACACCCTCACATCGTGAGCAGATCCCTCCCATCCAGCGCAAAGGTAGGTGAAGCGCATGTTGAAATCCACAACAGCCAAGACTTCCTGGGATAAGAATCCCTTGTGATTTTGGTAGGGAGCCGACATCACCTTGGGCGCCTTTTCAGGCACATGTACCCCATCAAATGCACCCAAGCATGCATTGAAAAATGGACTATACTTTCTTTTGTTGAAGATTGATGGATGAGTTACACCAACGGCCGCCAGCTTGATGTACAACGGAGCCAGTTGAAGAACGAGGTCCACCACATGGTGGAAAATTCGCCAGATCGTCTCGCCGCTATGTTGGAATTGATTTTGAGCCTGTTGGTTTGTTGCTCCTTGACCAACTATATACATAAAAATCGCCAGTTGTTCTTTGATTGCAAGGGATTGGGAAACTGGCTTGAAATTGAGTTGTGAGAGCTTCATTGCAAGCAATTGAAATGTTTTGTTGTTTAAGCAAAACTTTGTCCTGCAACGTCGTGGATTTCCAGTCAAAATAAAATCTACATAGCAAGAACCAGTTAGGGAGGAGTTGTTGTATGGAGTCTTGATTGATTTGGACCACTTGGAGAGTGTGGTAAGAATAACAACAATAATTATAATTTTGATAACTACACACATTCATTCCTCTTGGAATCTGGGGTAGACTCGGATGTTTGACACGTCTCGTGGAGGACTGGGAGGGGGGAAGAAATTGCACCAACAAGCAGTTGTTGGGTCACGTCACTGGGGCTCAAAGTGCTTGCACGGGTTCAGTTAAGCAGCCAACTCCTGGGGTGCGCCAAACACTCCAGGATGACATTTGCATTTTATGATGTGTGCCAAACGGTCACATAGATATATGACAGGAATTTTCACACTGCGTCATATGCACAGCCAGGAAAATCCATTCCAGGATTTGCATATGACAATCTGCGCTCACCATCTATTACAATTGTGGACAGCCAAACAAGGCCTAAGTCTTTCTGATATACATGGTGGGTGATAAGTGAATAACTAATAATTATGGATAAAATGTACAACACACAGGTATAGTAAGTCTAATAACACTGAGGAGGAGGAGGTATAAATTCACAAGACATAGGAAGGCAAGTCTGATACCAAATGAGGAGAGAAGTCTGTTACCATTAGGAGGAGGGGATAAATGCACAACAAAAAGGCTGACAATTCTGTTACTCTGGGAGGGAAGGTAAATGCACAACACTCTGGATGGTAAGTCTGATACTCTGAGAAGGGGAACACAAGGTAAGTAATAATACTTTTCAGGGGCAATAATATTTCTATAAGAACTATAAAGGGTTTGATAATTTGTGACCAGTGCTCTGAATCTAAGTGCAGATGTGATGATTGACAGATGAAGAGGAAAAACTGTTGGAATTTCATTCCTTGTCCTAATTCCTTAAAAAGTGATCAAGAAAGTGAGTCATATTTTTATGTATACTCATCCTTCTTCATCAGAATTATTATTTTTTTTGACAATAAACCTCCTGATTCTGTGATAGGTCTTATTAATCCTGACTTGTAAGGAAGCAAGCAAAATGCACACAAAATCTCAAATGACGTCAATGATGTCATTTCCAGCTTTTGATTGGTTAACTCACTTGATTTCCTCAAAGATCAAGCAAACCAAAACCATCAAGAACCACAAGAAAAAGTATAATCAAAACATTAATTGTAATATTATTACATAAGTTTCTCTTACTTTACTTTGTAAAGTTTATTTGTTCTCAAGCATATAATAAGCTTATTCTATGTTTTTCTCATCTTCATTGACTTCATCAGACCAATCTCTATCATACATTCTGAGACTAGTCTACTCAGCAGGATCACTGAACCTTTCATAGGTAAGTGATCTCTTCTATTCTTATCTTTATTACAAAGCTACATGATTAGTTACTTATCTAATTTTGAACTCGTTGTTCATTTATTACTTATTGTCTTTTTAGGCAAATATTGTAACTTTTAAGGATACAATCATTATTAATCATATATTTATATATCAAAATTAATGTCTTATCTTTGTCTACTTTTTCTTTATCATTCTTTATTATAAGAATCATTTATTCTCATTCAACTAAAATCTTATGATGTTCTTTTCATTATTTTTTGAAACAAAATAATACTATAAACTACATATATTTACAGAGTCTTGAAAAAAAACACTTGGTTTTTGGCCAACAACACCCAACAACCGTCTTTCAATGGTTGGCAGGTGTCATTTTTCCAATTTGAGCCCCAAATTTGGGTGTTGTCCAGCAAAAGATTATTTCATTTTTTTAATTTCTTTTGGGTGTCGTTGGCCTAATCCAACACCAGAGAGGGGCGTGTTTGGGTGTTGGCTTGTCCCAAAAACCAAAGTAGTTTTTTTCCCTCTCTCAGGTGTCAAATAAAAGTATGAACACACTGTGGCTCATAATAATCTAGGTATTAGTGTATCTCTGAAATGTCCTTACAGGAGCTTGAGTTTTTGAAGATCAGCCAATATGAACTTCTTGAGTAGAGAATTTAGCACCAAGGAGACAGAATTTATCATTGGCAACAAAACAGACTTCTGAAGAATGTGTTATTTGTAAGGAAACAGTGTGCAAGAAGAAATAAAAATAAGCTAGCATAGAATAATAGAAGAAGGAAAGAAAAAGTGAAAAGAGGGGTGATAGGTTGTTGGTAACTGATAAGATAAGCAGCCAGGAGGAAAATTTTAAGCAATGGAGGTTGCCACTTAAGAGCTGTCCTTGAAATTGAGAATATTGAACCAAGACGCAGAGGATGCTAGGAATAAATGTTCATTGTTTCACTCCCCAGGGTCAAGGACTAGCCTGGAAAGCCAGATCACTTGTTCCCCTTTTTCTGTTTAGTATTTTTCTTTTGGGGTGTGGAAAGAGATGTCTCAACGGTTTCTTTGGCCTCTTGTTTTCTCTTTGATTGGGTCATATACCTCAAAGTTTTTGGGGAATCTTGCCTTGTTTTGATGTGCTTGCATCAACTGTTGTTGATTGACCCTTGCTTGATTTTCCAGTGGCTGCCTCCAAGGCTGGCAGCTTTGTTGATCCAGAAGCTGTGGTGCACCTCACAGTCTTCTGCCTAGCACCTTTCCCCTTGCCTTTATAAGGGGGCCGTCCAGCTTTTCTCCGCACCTATGATGGTTTGGGCCAAAATTTGCTGTCCCTTTTTATGCTAGCTTGATTGAGGCATCCTGTTTTTGGTGCTGCCTTTGAGGGCTTTGTGTGGCCCTTTTTGATCTACTTGTGCTCAGTTCAGTTGGCACTCCTTCAGCACTTGTTTCACCACGACACCAGGTGGCAGCTTTTGTTTTTCTCTGCGGTGTTGGAATGGGCCAACCACACCCAAAAGAAATTAATTTAAATTAAATAAAATTAAATAAAATTTTGACGGAAGACACCCAAACGCGGAGGTCAAATTGGACAAACAACACCTGCCAACCATTTACAGGCGGTTTTTGGGTGTTGTTGGCCAAAACCCGGGTGTTGTTTTTCCAAGAGTCTATTTATAAACAACTTGATTCTCTGTTTATTATTATTAATCATTACTCAAAAGAATATTATCTTTTATCTAATGTTTTCTTTATTATAGCATTATCTGCATTTATTTAAAATATTTCTTACTCTATTGTTATCTATATGTTTGTTTTGTTTCTTTACTTATCAAGAATTAAAAACTTTAGCTTGTGATTTTTTTTTCAAAAACAATAGGCTTTATATACACAAATGAGGGGGAAACATGAAGGGGCCAACTTGTGGTTGGTAGTGATCATGGAATCTTCTATGATGCTGAAGGAATAGTGGGAAATCTGATACAAGGAGACATAGTGTGTGATCTCAAGGAAATGAAACAGGTTGCAACCAACAAGGGGGCAAATGGAATATTCTTATGGAAGATGCCAGGGAGGTGTGACTTGTTATGAGTGGTAAATTGTGAGGGGGAATGAAACATGTTGTAGAGAAATGATAAGCCATAAAACATAGTATAGCCAGAAGAGTTTGATTGAGTGGGGAATCTTGAGAGGTTCTGGGCACTGTGTTGAGGTGTGATTGTTCCCTCCTTCCTTTGGTTCCTGGAGTCTTGAGTACCTTGGAGTTTCATGGTTTGCTGGCCTGTGTTGTATCCTGTTATAAGTAGTGCTTGCTGTGGCGGATCATGATTGGCTTACCACAACACCAACATCATATATACAAGGTTTGGCCTTATGCAGGATTTTTGGTGTGGTGAAACTTATTACCCCAATTTCACCCTGCAGATCAGGCAAGATGATCAATTCACAATATGGGCAGCAAGCAGAACATTTTTCCGTGAGTGGTAAAAGTGTTTTGCATGAAATCCAATTGTGGGTACCTACATTCAGTGCAATTTACCCATGATATATGTGGATCACAAGCTTGTTGGAGCCTCAGCAAGCCATGCATCATATGGCTTAGCTCAGTGGTAGAACAGGTCCGTACCATGACTGTGGCATGGGTTTGACTCCCATATCTATCACTACTTTTCCATGTCTCTTCAGGTAATGAACCCAGAGCTAGCTCCTAGCACAAGCCATTTATCCCCTTTCACTAGCCATGAGGGGACACAAGACATGCTGCACATTGACATGGTTTGTAGGGAGCCCTCCTAGCTAGGGGTCTCTAATGCTTTGCGTAGGCGGGGGTATTGGAGCCTCAGCACGCCATGCATCAGATGGCTTAGCTCAGTGGTAGAGCAGGTCTGTGGCATGGGTTTGATTCTCATATACTACAGACAAAATCACGACGCTGCGGGTTGTTGCGAGGCGCGGTCATAGCCTTTTGCTGTGACACAGTGTCGCAACAGAATTTGTTTGGCTCTGGCAGATGCGTGTTGCAACACAGTTTCTCAGCAAAAAGCTGCGACCAAATGTCGTGATTTTGTCCGTTTTGATAGCTGTCACTACTTTTCCATGTCCCTTCAAAGCTGTTTTCTCCATGGCACTTTTCCATTCAGCTTTTTAACTAACCAAGCTGAACTGTCACTTGCTTCTAAAAATATTCTAAAGGTTGTGGTGAGTTAGGAATTGCGAAGAAGAGAAAAGAGAAGAATTGTCTATTTATTCGATATACATGATCAGGTCCATCGGAGATCTAAATTCGGTATACATGAGGTTACAAGGTGGGTTTTGAAGTCGATTTGGGTTAAACAAGAAAATGAAATGAAAGGGACAGTCTACTGCGGAGATCTGACATGAGAAGAGGCCCCAATATAAAACTTGAACAATTCAGTTGGTAAAACCATCTACGATCTTGCTGAACCTATTGGAAACCTTTCTAAAGGCTTTCTTGAAGATTGGGGCCGCGTCCGATCCATCGGCTAGCACATGAACGTAGGACATGAATGGTTTTTTTTTATTGTCAGTAAGCAGTTCAATCAAGAACAGATAATGGATAGGCCCATGAGGTGTGGGACTTACCGAGGGAAAGAAAAAGTACGACAGTCAGCCAAACGTAAAGGAATTGAAATCTCATCTTTCCTTGATGCTTGTAAGGTCCTGCGTGATTGAAAAGTTTTGTGGAGTCTGCACTGTTTACAAAGACCGAGGTGGTACTTGCGGCGGTAGACGGTCTTGAATTGTGAGAGAGGTAGAAGCAGCGGTAGTGATATTTTAAGGCGATATATGCTAGAGCAAGCGTACCGGACGTGTGCAAGGCCTGGCAAGATTTCTTTTGTATTGGTGATTGATACGAGGAGGAGATGAACAGATGATGTTCATGCAAACAGGCCTTTTATCTCAACGTTTTATAGCCTACACGCCTCATCAATCTTTAGCCATCCGACTCTCTCCGGGGAGCGGCGTCGGCAGTGACGTGCCAAGAAATCGTCTGTGTAGCTGGTCGTGATGCCAGGCTGACGTGCATTTCACAGCCTGCAGCCCGATTATCCCGGCTGGGACTCCTCAAGGGCTCAACGACAGAGATTTGGAAGCCCATGGAGGGGAATCGGTTCATATTCTGGCGAGTCCACTCGCCTCTTTCGGACCGGGGCAGGGCCAAATAATCCCCTCTGATTCATACAGGGCCCCAGCAAGTCTTTCCCTGAAGAATGGGTTGGCTGTGCGCGCGCCACTGGTAACATTCTTGACGTTTTTTATTGGGCGCGTCACGTACGCGCACGTTAGACGGGCGCACGGTGGGATGCACTTTGCCATGGCGCCATCAACACTGACATGGATTGATTGTCCCTGAAGACCCGTTGTAATAGACATGCAATGTTGAAGATACCGGAGAGGCTAGAGAAAGCCCTGCCGTTGTCCAAAGTTGTGCAGACGACACCATTTGCTGTTGTAGCTGTATGCTCAGCCTAGCACTCGATGACTTCCCGTGGCAATCTGGGAGCCTTCCAGTTTTGATTCAGACCTTCTCGATTCAAATTGCACTGCGAAAACTTAACGGGAAAGGGTCTAACTCAGGATCTGCAGGGGTCCCAGATCGGGCGGGAAGTCATCCACTCACTCACCCCTCAATTTTGGGTCTCTTTCTAAAGAACGAAAGAATACTTTGATGTCTCTTGTTTGTTTGAGCTCGATCTTCTGGGGTTGCTTGACATGGATTGATTCGAATCGAATTCCCGGGTTTTTTCGGGGTAAAAGAGGTCACAAGGTCTGATGATACCAATATAGAAAAAAAAACTGAATTACAAAAGATTACAGTAACGTGTGTGTACATTCTCATGAGGGGTTTGATGCTTCTACAATAGATTTCAAACGACTTTTGGCGATCTTGAATACATCTCCTAGCCCCCTTGACAATTCCATCCGCCACTCTGCTTCTTCTTCTTTATCTGGTTGGTCAATTTCAGTGACTGTTGTTGTTGGGTCTTTAATTAGTAAAGCTTTCATCTCCTGGACGATTTCTCCTCTGCTTCTTCCATTCACAAATGTCACGTATCGTAAACCAGGATAGACCGTTTCGTAAAGCATGTTCAGTTCCTTTTTTTTTTTTTTTTTTTGGATCAATTGATTTATTTTAATCAGCAGCAAACTTTCTCGTAATTCGAAATGGATGTAACTCACTTCTAAACGAGCCAGTACTGCTGGATCAGTTTGATTACCTTGTTCTTTCGAACTTAATTTACTGAGCCCTTTGACCTCCCCGATCCGCGGATGACTACCCAAAAAATTGACTTGCTCATCCCGATCAAACCGGTTTCCGACGATATCTTCACATCTATCAATGAGTTCAAAGTATGATTTTGGAGGGTTCTCTTTTGATTCTTGTTTCAAGATTGGAATAAGTTTGGTTTCGATCGATTCAGAGACTTCGAAGAGTAAACCGAGTACATCTCGAAGCTGATCCGGCCCAGAAACGAAAAGGGTATTCAAGCTGGGCAGTTTAGATACAGATGATTGTGGTGTAATTTGAGTTTCCCCAGGTATTGGTAATCGACTTGTTTTTGGAAGTTTTTGGATGGCTTCATCCACCATTTCCTCTAGCGATTTCGGCTGGCGGTCGGCTCGAGATAACGGGATTATTATAATCTGGCTGTGGTCTGAATTCTCTTGGTGGGGATCAGGTTCTTCTAAGGTTTCCAATTGTGAGGCTAACAGGTCGCTGGCCATGAAATGTTCTTTCCGATCCTCCAGTCGCTGTTTGATCAGGTTTGGGTCGCCTTGAACTGTTGCAAGGAATAATTGAGAGTCAGGAAAAAGATTCCTTGAATTTCGAGTGAGTGTGAGCCGGACGACAAAGGCTTACGATATATAAAATGAACCTGGTCATCCGACGAAGTCGTTTTCGACTGACTTGTTTCGTTTTGTGAGGTTCCACGCAGCGTATCTCGATACTTGAGCTTCAGCGCAGAACAAGCGAGCACGATTGCTGGCGGTTGGCGGCGAGACTGGTGATGGGCTAGCAAAGGTCCGACCATCTCGAGTGCCTTTGTACGGAGATTGGCCAACCAAGGTTCTCTGTCCTACATAATAAATAATGATGAGGAAACACTTCTCACTCAAGACGCACGACTGACTCGGACTCACAAGATCGTCCAGGGGTATTCCCGATCTCATCTTCTCAATGTTCGATGGCGGATGTAGGTCGTCTCCATCCAAGAACGGGACATTTAAACGTCTGGCTAGTTCTAAACCAAATGTACTCTTGCTTTGAACGGTTAACAAATATCAATCACTTTGTCCTACGTGATATCATTTTTGTGGTACGTACATAGTAGGAAACTCACGGACCCACTTCCGCTAACACCAGCGACCACTAGCAACGTCGGCATATCTAAATATCTCGAGCTGGCTGCTCCTGGACATTCGACGGAGACAACCCCTGGGACTGGACGGTGGCTCACATGTCAACCACTTCCTCACAACACATGTCACATGCACTGCAAAAAAAATGAGTCAACTGCTTGCAGTTGACATGCAGCATGCTCTCATCATACCCCAGCTCAAGCACTGGGCATGCTG
>LUKR01000177.1:0-26018 GCA_019395275.1 Puccinia brachypodii | reverse complement strand
AAAAAAAAAAAAAAAAAAAAAAAAACAAAAAAAAAAAAAAAAAAAAAAAGTCAAAAAAAAACTCAAAAAAAAACTCAAAAAAAAAAACTAAACAAAAAACAAAAACAAAAAAAAACTCGTCCATCTGCAGCATACCCAGAGCTTGAGCTGGGGTATGATGAGAGCATGCTGCATGTCAACTGCAAGCAGTTGACTCATTTTTTTTTTGAAGTGGATGTTTGTATGTTTTGATACTTGAAACCAAAATTGAACACCACAGCGGCCATAGAGTTTTACATCCTTGCAAATGGCCGGTACTGTTTGGCCATCAGCAAGAATGTACACCTTGATGGCCAATGAGGACCCTTGTTGATGGCAATTTAGTACTAGCCATCAACAAGTATATATACTTGTTGATGGCCGCTCAGTAACAGCCATTGACAATACTTGTTGATGTCAGTTCAGTACCGGCCATCAACAAGTATGTATACTGTCAATGGCCGCTCAGTAAAGGCCATCAACAAGGATATACACTTGTTGATTGCCACTCAGTAGAGGCCATTAACAAGTGCCGGCATCTGTTGCAGGGGGGGAGTCCGGTGACTCACATAAACACAACTCATGGGGGTGGGCTTAGTCTACCAACTCCCAATAAAATATTAAAAAATATATTATTATTATTTGTGAAAAATGGTGGGAATAACTCCCAAACCTGCGGGGGGAATTAGGAAAATGACTACCACCAAATTTCTGTCAACAGTTGTTGGGAGTTGTTGACCAATTCCCAGGAGTTGTCTTTCCAAGTCCCTAACTAAAAGGCATAAATTAATTTCTTTCTGGTTGATTTGCAACATCATATATGATTCATCACTTTCCAAACCAACCCAAAGAAAGTGGAACTTTGTGATGGTTGGCTTGTATTAGACTACATATTTGGTAGTATCCACTATCTGCTGTAAAATACCTAGATAATCTGTAAAAACTCTCTGGGTAAGATCCCACAGGGTTTTCTCTCTCACTTGAAGGTAGGCTAGGCTTGGAGTAAGGCACCATGTGTCCCTTCCCACTAAAGTCTACAGTTTTCATGAAGAGGAACAGCATCATTTGATAACTGTAACTGTCACTGAAATAAAAAAGAAGCAAGTTGACTTATCAATATTCTGGTCATGTTATTGGAAAAGTACCTTGAATTCAAATGCCAAAAATTTCAAAGCAGCACATTCAAGTGTGATCTAATTCCCTCACTTCAAAATATCTGCACCTACATGGTTCCTTTTTTTTAAGAGCCACTGGTCAAGGTAATGAAAATCCAAGTGATGACTTTGTAGAATCCAATTCCAACTGATGAATCTTATTTTCAGGTGTACTGTCAGAAAAGAATTTGAAATCAAAACCAAAAATAGTTGTCACCCTGGTTTGAGCCAATAATTTCCAGGCTAGCGCGAAGAAAAGGAAAAGGACGGTAAGAAAATCCACTTCGACTGGAAGTGTATGTATGAGACCAGCCACATCAAGAAGAATCACAACACAAAAATTCTAGTCAAAGGGGTCACTTTGCAGGCAGAAAACCAGTTCTTAGCCATTTGCGAGTGAAACATGAAATACATAAAGTGGGAATTTTAAAGGTGCCCAACAGTCGATCGATTTCTGGATAATTCTAATACGGTGACGGCAATTGATCCCGAATCCAAATAGCGCGTGTTCAGGGTAATCAGTTCAGCTTACTGGCGTGTTGGTCGAACCACCAATCTTTCCGTATGCCTTGAGAACTGTTCATTGAACCCTGGGTTACAGAATTGTATACGAATTTTCATGAGACCAAGCGAATGAAGTGTCATGTAATTTTCGAATCTATCCATTCACTCACAGCTACCTTGTCGTACATCACTTTGTCGCCACAAAATTCATGAGATGCGCTAACTGTGCACTTTGTGTAGTAAAGAGGTTCGTCCTTTTTCGTTGGCTGTAAGTTGGATACTTAACAATCAACCGAGAGAGAATGATTTTTTGTTTCTCAGTTACATAAATTACAAGGAAAAAGACCGCAGACAGGGTTTCAAAATCTCCACTTACAAATCCAAGCTCCGTCATCGGTCTGGGACCCGCACATTCCATGAGGTCGGTTCTTATTGCACGGGAATTGTGTCACTGGGTTGAATGTACTTAGAACAACCCCGCAAGCTGCCAAGAGAGCGATCACGATTGAAATGAAATGCATGATTTCTGAAAAAAAATCTAAGCGCGCAAGTACTGATTCCAAAACTTAAGACTGTGACTAGTGATAACAAGATGACAGATTTGATTGATGGTTGACGATTTCATGGCAGAAGGGTAAGAGGTCAACCTGTTCTTTTATAGGCAAAAAGCTGTTATTTCTTCCACAGTTCAGGAGTTGGTGGTCAGAGCCACCTCACCTGATGCAAACTGACTGAATTCATCACGCTGCTCGCGGCACTAGGTCATCAGTGCACCAGCAGCGTGCAATGATCTGGTTGTATCACAGCAATCATCAAAATCTAGTGACATGCGGTGCAGTGTAGCGTGTACAAAATAAATGGCAAATGGAGTAATGATAGAACAAATGAAATGGGCAGAACATCAAAATGCTATGTCCTATAGGCAGAGGCGTAGATAGGCTGGAGGTGCCAATCGATGTGTTCAATTTTCCAACGAGGTCCAGCAACAATGCTGGCTAGAGCGGAAGTGACGAAGCAAGTGAAAATTCATGTGACCGCCGCCAATCACACCATCTCTCCTCAACCTTACTCAAATTGACTCGAACCAACTACGATGCCGGGCAAAGCGAGCATGTGCACGCCCGAGTCGGTACGTCGACTCGCGGGCGGAGCTCGAGGTGTGACGGGGAAGGTGGCCGAGCTAAGCACGATGCGTCCCCAACATCGTGCTGTTGCTGTGGCAAGGGCGCGATAACCTACGCATCATGCCACACCTCCATGCCATGAGGGCGCTTACCACTAAGCGCCCAATAGAGAGCGTACTAATCGATTTCAGCAATGGGGCGTCACAAAGATTTACCCTCAGGTGGCGATACTTGCGTTGCAGGTGCGGAGGTTACGTGACGATGACGCCCCAGCAATTGTTGAGATGTGCTTCGTGTCCGCGGGCTTGGCTGGCTAGAGGGGAGCATGGGGGTCCTTTGACGGTTTGCCGTAGTGGTTGAGGAATGTTCGATCCGGACAGCTTACACGTTCCCAGTTCTTTCAAGGGTGTGTTTTCTGCACAATGCCCCCGCGGCTTCGTGAGCTTCCAATTGATCCACCGCAACAACACTCTAGGGTTTGATAGTGAATATACAACGAGTAATCACTATAGAGTCTTTTGATATTCAAGATTACAATGATAAAACATTCATTCAGGCCTCAATAATAAACAACTTTTTGGACTTTTTTTTGAAACTTGCCTGAAATGATTTTAAAATAATTTTGAAATAATATCCAAATAAAAAAACTAAGAAAAAAAATTCTCCAAATCCAACTGAAAACCAAACAGGCTTTGTTTTGAGTTGGTTTTTGAGTTTTTTTTTGTTATTGATTTATTTTCTGCGTCTATTTCAAAATTATTTCAAGCAAGCTTCAAAAACAATCCAAAAACTTGTTTAAAACTGACACGCTAGAGGAATAAAACACAAAATTTAATCGAAATGCATAAGGTTTCACAGTCATAATAGGAAATAAATTTATAAATGTTATGAAGAAGTATTAGCCTTGAATGTGCAATGGTGGATTAAGGCTATCGATCAAATTCAGAAAATAGCACGGGAGTTACTGTGAATTATTGGTGACTTGGGTGAGATTTGCAAAAGCATCAAAAACATAGTGTGAAGCTCCAAATCCTAAAGTATCAGCGTACGATTCACATTCAAGATAAAATGGTTTTATTTTTCTGCAATCAAAGAAAAAATTGGATACATTTTCATTGCGAATAGGTTTAACATTTTAGAGAAGGGACAAGCTTATTGGTGTGTGTTTTCTCCCGAAGTTAAATTTTAGAAGCTAGACTCAGTTGATTCCGGGGTCTTCAACATGGTAGAACTTGAATTTCATTACTACACAATTATCACAAGTAGAATTATATTTTCAAAATTGGAGAATTGAAATAATCGATAATTATTCTCCTTGATCAGGCAACCCGTTTGGCTTTTGGATCCAGGATGTGGAGAGTTTCATCTTGTTTGACCAAATGCGCATGCACCTTTTGCTTTTTCATCCCAAGGTATAATTGTAAAAATTTACAGAGCCTTGAAACAATGAAGGATCATTACTCTCGTTACCTCCGTATACGTATAACTCACTGCTCGCAGTATCCATCCTATCGCTAGGATTTACTTTATCATTGGGCAATAGTTTCCCCGGGAGATCGACATATTGCTTGTTTGCGGGCTCATCGTAATTCATCTGTCCAGCGAGCAGGAATTCGATGCAGTTTTGGAGATCTTGTTGACCGGATGACTGCAACGCTGAACCTGGATTCGTCGGGACCAATCCCTTTCTGGGTACCCGATTCTCACCCAAAATCAGGGACACAGAAGAAGAAAATTCATCCCCTGTCATCTGGGCGTCTTTCGGTTCAGTGTTGACAAAATCTCCAGTCGGCACTTGAACTCCTCGTGCTAAGGAAACAGAGGTGCATTTCCCTACAAACTCTAAACCCTCCCCTAACCAAGCGTTGGAAGAGGACCCGTTTCTTTGAGATGTGTTATATAGTTCCGGAGCCAAACCTGAGCCAGGCATATTGGAACTTACACACGGCTCTCCTGTAAAGTGAGGCATGTGCCTTTGCTGGGTGGCTAGAAGGCTGGGTAAACCATCAACACTGGATCCTCCAGACGATGTGATTTCTTCTCCAAAGAATGTTTGTTGGCTTTGTTGGCTCATGAAGGACAGTTTCCGCAAATTTTCATTCGGATTCTCTGAAAGCTTTGTCGGGTTCTCATCGTTATTGAAGCTGAGAGACCCCCAAGAGTCTATTCTACAATTTCTTTCCACCTTATGACTTTGAGCCTCTCTTCTGGGACCCGGGCTGCAGCTTTCAGAAGTTTTATTGAGGTTTTGATCGCTTGAGGCATCATTCCAAGAAGAATATTCGGAAAGCTTTGCTCGTTTATCGTGAAGATTATAAACAAGTTGACTCTCATTACCTAGGGCACTTCCTGGTTGGAACGATCCGACACTATCTGTGAGTGTCGGGGCAAGATTATCAACCTCGCTGGGGAAAGGTGAAAGGGATTTCGAGAAATTCTGGCCAGGTATACTGCAGGTGTTGCTGAAGGGATTATTCGGACATTCTCGCTCAATGTGCCCGAGCATCCACGGTTTTTGCGATTGATAACGCTCCACCTCTGATTTCAGAAGTTGGAACGGCTCGCAATGTGGCTCTACAGGGCCCAAGCTCAAGAGGTGATAAGGACCTCCAGATTGAAGCTGAAAGTTGGCATCAGAGCAAATTGAAGGCGATCCTTCCGCACTTGAGCGCACTCTTCCGGGAATATTCAAATCGTCTTTCCATAGGGTAGGTACATAGGATGGCTTGAAACGAGTTTCTATGGATCGGTGGATCTGTGCAGTATTTGTATCTGGAACGGTTTCGGATGCTCTCTCTGGACTTCGATGCCGTTGCACCGAAATATCACGTCGATTATCTCTTCGGTCATATCTTGTCAGCCATATATTGGTCATGCTTTCAAAACAGTGAGCATAAGGCTCGGCCTGCGGATAATGAATGGCATAAATTGACAACGCTTCCTGGCAGTGTTTGACCTGTAGAAAGACCTTCGGAGAAATTCCGCTGAGTGACGCGGAGTGTTTTTCGGCAGAAATTCCGTATTCTTTGAGACCGGGGTGTTCGCAACCAAGGTCCGTGCACCCATCATCGGGCGCGGCAAAAAGACTCGGATCCTTGTCTTCGGATATTTAGAGAGTAAAGGAATAATAATTGAGATCAGAAAATGAAAATCTCATCTTGAAAAATTAGAAACCAAAAAACCTAATGCAAAAATCATGAACACTCCGGACATGAAAAGCTTGTGAAGAGAGTATACGGCTAGTGGTGCCATGTAATCTTCTCGCAACCGCTTCCTCTGTAGCTCGCAGGCAGCCATAGCTGCGTGGGCAGCCCGATGCAAGTAAGGGCTCCCGGGAGGAGCCGTCAATGCACACGGAATCAACAAAGATTGCAGTGCCTGTAAGATTGGTATTCGCCAAGCAAACATCAATTTCATCAGCGAAGAAGGTGGATAGGCTCTAGAAAGAGAGAAACAACGTACGTTGTAGTATCTGTGGATTTTGGACGTTGGAAATGATTAGTTACGGCTAAAATGTATTTTCTAGTGGAAGGGCAAAAGGTTGACTGACTGTAACTCAAACCATTCGCCTGTGTAAAAGGGGATTGCTCCCGAGTCCCAGCCGCTTTCCGCTTCTGGTTGGAAGTCACTTTGTGTTGCCAAGTTCAATCCAAACACATTATCTGCACTATGATTCATGATGTTTTTGGCAGGAATATGCGTGCGCCATTGGTCAAGCTCTGATGCAAGCGAATCAATATTGGCATGCCGCTGCTCTAAGTTTTCCTGGGAGAATCGGGGATGGTAGACTTTCTCCTTTATTTTCGTCAAAATCCTCCTGAGGCGAATATGATGTAACGATGGAGACATCGTTGTCCATCCTAAGGGATATGGATTATTTTCCAAAGTAGTGCCTGTTTCCGAGAGCTTCAGATCGATCGCACTCCGCCGCGCTAAGATCTGTTCATCATCGGTGATATGACAGTCGATATCAAGGGGGAGCTTGAATCATTCAAAGATGGCAAGTTAGATCCGAGTTCATTCAAAACACAGTGAATATTGACACCAACCTCATTATCTATCTCATCGTCCTGAATCGCTATTGGTCTCCCCAATTGAAAAGCTATTGTTCTATATTCAAACAAAGTGATACAAAAAATGTCAAGATCGATTCTACGTTGCGAAGCAAATGAATCGGGATTAGACCTCTCTAGGGTATAAACGCTCCACCAAACCCTTCTTTTCGTCTCCTCGTTAGATGGGCTGAGCTGTTGAGCCTTTGGCGTCTTTCTGTGCAAGCCCAACTCCAACGCAGTTCTCATCGCGAGACCAGTGAGATGCCAAGTCGAAAGTCCCTTAGTAGAGCGGAAAGAATACATCGCTAGGAAGAGCAAGCCTTGAATGGTTGTTGTGTTAGAAGAAACATGGTCGTAGTATTGTAGAGCAGCTTGAAAGTAGTACTTTGGGTGTCAAATGTAAAAAAAAAAACGAAAATGTTCTCAATCCATACGCTTTGCGGTTGTAAGAGGAAATTCAAATTTAACATACTTCATGCGATGGCAAGCCCGGAATCACTTTCCCTCGCATTTCCCACAACCTAAGGCCCAAAGCGTAAGTTAACCAAAGAAAAAAAGCCGCCGTGCGCGGTGCGTCCGCGACCAGAGGCTTCTCGGGGGTGCAATACTTCTCCCTTTCGTTGTACCACTTCTTGAGCGCTACAAAATTCATGAAGCAATGTCGGGCTTGTATGGTGGTGAAAACTGTAGCAAAAATCTCGTCGGATAGCTGCTCATCTTGTGGCAGAGGAGGAAAAATGAACCCAGACTTCATTTGCATTGCAAAGTTGGTTTGGAAGATGGTGGGATCCACTTCAGATGGATCCAAGGATTCATGCGGAGAAGAGAGCTTCGTCCCAAAGAATTCATCGGAACTAAGTGGATAAAGGGATGTTTTCGGCGGTATCAAACTCTCAGAAAAGAAATGAGCTTCGCCGGTTTGATTGCAAAGCGCACTAGCACACAAGTCATGAAGCAGGTGAGATTTCATCAGCTTGACACGTTCTTAATGATCCGGTCACTTGAAAGAATCAAAGGCTCAGCTCCAAATAAAAACAAAGAACTCAAACGACGAAAAAATACGGCCCCAAGAAGCCCCTGAGCTGCCGCCGACATACAGTGGCTCAGCCCCAGATGTCAAGCTAAGAAAGCCAAAACCGTCCACTAGGTCCTGTTCGCTCAAAGCCTCAACATCGGTTGCCTGGTTGAAGATTTTAAATCAATGAAATTAAGCTTCTTGGGAATCCCGGTGCGCCGAGTAGAGCTTAACACAAGGTTAGTTGGGTTTACTCACTTTAAGTACAGAATGACCTGGATCGATTTCCTTGAGTGCAGAGCTTAGTTCTCTGACTCGGGCCTCGAGGTTGGCAATGTGCTGCCTCAGGAACTTCTCCCCCATGATTTCGTCAGGGAAGACACATTCTGAACTGCTCTTGGCACAATTAGCACATCTTCAGTAGAATATCCAACATCCCAATACCATGGTGAGGAAAACGGGCGTGAGAAATAAGTTTCCAATGCGCTTTATGCTTCCTAAGCAAAGGTGAGAATTCGAAATAGTCTGCCAGCGTTTCAAACTTACGGCTGACTGATACCATCACATCGCTGCTTCTTCAAACGGCAACGCTGGCACGCATTTGTCGCACGTTTCCGTTTTTTAGCCCCCAGTGAGCACTTCGGTTGGACTTGCGAGGGAGGGGGTCGGTCCGACATCCTCAAAGTCTAGAAAGAGACATGCGTATGTAGAAGGTGATGGATGATTGGAGAGTGTCTTTCGGCTGTGAGACTATTGACCGAGCGGAGAGCCTTTACGGATCTACCTAGAACAAGGAAGCGATTGCAGGTTTATATCCTTGGCGAATGGGTGTACCCCTTCTGCCGTGGAGTTCCGAGGGGAGGGAAGCCGATGTGACCAATGATGGCTATGTTGATTCCCCTCAGTTGCCACATTGTAGTACACAGGTCGGCTTGCTGATTGAAACACGCCGCAAACCAAAACTTCGGTGAGGAATGAGAATGGGGCACTTGGACCTTGAATCCTTACATACACAACCTTATTGCGCCTCTTTATACAGGCCGTTATTGCTATCTTTGAAGCCCCACAATTAGCCGCAGGCTCCCTTCGGTATGTCTTACCTCGGTGCCCTGTGACCGAGCTAGACGTGGTACGCTTGCTGCGATGCAAGCAAGGAAGAGAGAAACTTGCCGTGGTGGCTCCTATCGCTCGTGACCGTCATGCACGAGGACTTAGGTGCCACCAACGTGACGGGGCAACTTAACAATTCCTCCCTCCTACACGGATCGGTTGGTGAGGCACTGTTCATCTGGTCTCATTGCGCCGACCTCCCTGCGGAACGGCGTCCCCCCTTGAATGTTAGGAGGGACTTGGTTGAGTTAGCGTGACGTCTTGTTATACGTTGAGTATCAGTAAATGCGTATTTTCTACTCATGACGAGAACGTCCTTCCAAGACTAAATGTTGAAGGGATATTAACGGGATCATACAAGATCTTACAACTATGGCTGCGATCATTTTTCAAGTCACCCGTGAGGCACTGTTGTGCGCCGGCACTATGCTACACAATCTTGAGGGGTATTCACCGACGACTCTTCTCAGAATTTTTTTTATCAAAAAACCCTGATTGAGTTGGATGTCATTTTGTCTTCGCCTGATATAAATCAAATGGGGGAAAAAACCTAGATTAACATCTAGCAGGCCGAATCTAACCCGAACTCTAGGTTCTCGCTGAAACTGAGCTTTTTGCTTTGGAAGATGCCAGCAGACATGAGCTTACAAGGTGGTAACTGTGTCGGATTCACCCTAAATCTTCGTCTTGTCTGATGCAAGCGCCGGTGAAACTTCTAGGTGCTCATACCGAATTACTTAAGTGCTATCTAGACATTTGAAGCCAATTTCGAGCTGTCGCCAGGCCGTGGCTTGAGTTTCGACGATTAGTGCCTGTTAGCGAAGCGCTGTGGGTTAGGGTTGAGAGTTGAGAGTATTGTGGTCTGTGCCCCACACACTCCGTAGGTTCACTTTCAGTTTGAATAAACTTGATACCTCGACTCTTTTCAATGGAATTTCTTATTGTTTATCCTCTGTCTTGTTTTTTTCAATTGTCGACTACATGGATTTGGATTTTCAGGCAGAAATGCTTGCCTGCGCAACCATATAACATGGATCGATAAAGGCCAAAATGCTTCGAAATGTGTATCTCTGCTGTTGCCAGTCGAAAGCGAAGTGCGGCTCCTTACCAGTTTTCCCGGGCTGCTTTGTTTCTTGGAGCTTCAGCCAAGCTCCACAACCAACAAATACATGTTTGACTCGCTCCACAAGGCCTGCTGCCTCCGTGATGACCTTGCACATCCATGGGGTCATATGAAGTCACCGATCTGCCGTGACGCCTTCCCCTTGACTGCCCTAAACTTATAACTGGTGCGTTGTTTGGCGACGAGGATCCTTCAACCTACTTCACCTGGCACAGGATGAATATCATTGAGGGGATGGCACCAAGTGTCTGAATCGACGACATACCCTTCATCGTTTATTCATTCCAAACACTAGTTGTTTAAGTTACATATTTGTCTTCCCCGGTAATGACTACCGGCAGTATCCGGATCTATCGAATGATAAGTTAATTCTTCTAATCCAACCCATGCAAGATGACTTGGTTCCTGGAAATACAAGAATTGCCAATGAATCAGTCAAAACCCAGTTTTTGGTGTTACTAATTATTCATTGCCGGAGACGCAGCAATCCTTTCATTCTGCCCAGCTCAAAAGGAATAAAAAACAGCATCGATAGCAATTTTAAAATCAAGATCCAATGGGATCACCCTCAACATTCCAGCCAGTTCCTCATGAAGCCATACCCCTTGGTGGAAATGTTTTACTATGGTTTAAGGGGGAGTATCAGTTAACAAGTCAAATTTTTGAGCATTTTGCCCATCTGCGGGACTGTTTCATCAATTTTTCATGGTTTGATAGAGGTTGTGAATTAATAAATTATCATGGGTTAATGGGGAGTTGACCAAAGTTCACTAGAAAGTAAAACATCCCAAAATTCTATTCTGAGCTCTTGTCAGGCACAGTGATGCCAAGATAAGGTTTATCTTATAGCTACACGCGCTGCAAGGATCAGAAAGGTATAATTTTTGAGTAAAAATTATTAAAACAGGTTCTTTAAATCTTAAATAAATAATTTAAGGCTTCAAGGTTTTAAGAGGGGCCTGTAAGCAGGGGTGTTTGTGTGCCCTCAGTTGGAATCAGGACCTGTTGTTAAGACAGGGGGTTTTAATATCACCTGAAGGATTCAGTTTAAGGAAATCAAAGGATAAAAAACTCCAAGCCAAAAGTACAGGTTTTTAACAGTGTATTTTTTGTGGTGATTTGGAGAAAATCCTGGTGGTAAAAAGTCCTTTGAAGATCAAGGAGATTTTGAGGTAGAGTAGGTTTTTTGGAGCAAAATATACTGGAGTGTAGAAGGCTTTGATTTGGTGGGGAGTTTTCTAATAAAATGAATCACTTACTAATGTTGTTAAACAAAGAAAATGTATACCTTGTATTTTTGTAATAATGTTAGGAAAAGACTGTGTGTAAAACTCTGAGGAAAAGAGGGGGAAAGGGGGAGTATTCCTCCACCTTTTTTGTATTCATTTCTTCTCTTGTTCCCAGCTCTGTTGGGCTAAATTGCTGCTTTGCACAGGAATTATTTGCAAAGAAATGATGTCATTTGTATTGGCCTGTGACTTGTATTCAAAGTGGCATTTTCTATTTGAATTACAAATGGACAGGTTTATTACTGCTTGCGTGCAATACTTCTCAATTGTTTATTTTTTATTCAAATGAATGTATCTGAATATCCTTGTTCTCAAGCAGCGTCAACTTTGTTTTACTTTTTGTTCATTACTTATTTTTCCATGTCAATCACATGTATTGGTATTTCCTTTTAAATGACTTTATGGTTTGTATTGATTGTCATTTTAATATTAAATACTTTGATATCTTCTTCTTGGCTCTGTTTCTTTCTCTCATGTCACTTCTTTTCTACTTTCAGGGTTCTATTTATTTCTGTTTTACAGAGAGGGTTCATCTTTGAGATGTTACCAGGTACTTTGAAGGAGTGACATTTTAGTAATACTTTCAATGAGTGTTCTTGGTTAATTTATATGTACACTGTTAATGTAAATTAACCTTTCTTTTTCTATTTAACTTTTGTGGTGTAGTTGTTACTATGTAAGGTTGTCTCTGGTATAGCAGCAAGCTGACAGCTCTCATCAAACTGGCCCTATTTGGAAGGCAATCATTATGCCATGTCCTAGTATTATTTATACACCAAAATTTGATTAGTAACATGAAGCTGTAAAACAATTCCCCACTATTTTTCACCAAATCTTTTCAGACTATAACATAAACTGCAGTAAATAATTCACCAAACCAGCAGGTCTGACAAGTCCTTGGGCTGGCCTGTCTGAGTGGTTCTTGGAAATGGATGTCCAACTAGAGGTCAGAATCACCTATCCAAGCAGATTGTACTAGTCTACCTTTCTATTGCACAGAATAGCAAGTCCGACCTCTTAATAGACAAATAATTCCAGCCTATTATTGGGCAGTCATGTCCAAGAACTGTAGATAGAGGTTGATGAAAGGAATTTTCTGATTAGGTGGTTAAGGCAGTGATAAAACTGGGTGTCCAAAAATGGGCCAAATTTTTCAGTACACAGATGCCTTTACTGGACAGCTCACTGCCCCTAATATAAGTGTATAAATAATGATGATATTTTCTGCTCAGAATAGTGAGGGTTCTCAAAGTTTGACAACATACCACCTCAGGATTCAGCACCATATACTTGTTTTCAAGGGGCCCTGTAGATATTGTACAGAGTTTCTTGAATTATAAGGTAGTTCCTACTGATTTCACAATGTTCCAGTAAAAATTAAAAAGCCCCAGATTTGTATTATTGAAAGTTTGGGTAACTTCTTTACATGGAAAGACATTGCAAACCCACAGGATATAAGATAAAACCTTATGAAATTGGTTTCTGGAGGGAATTTCAAGGGCTTGATTGTCTATTTGAAAAATACTTCAGAATGTTCCAGTTCTTACTGATCATGTATCTCTAAAAATCCCTAGGCCCTGTTGTTGGATTATCTGTGCTTCATTTGAAATTTACCATAGAGGTCAGTGAAATATATGTTTGGTTTCCAGATATCACTAATAAGTCCAACTGTGTGTTTTGATCAGTGGTATTAGACACTACAGAAATTCAGCTGTTGCATCAGCATGCTATACTGGTCACCAGAGGGAGAACCCAATCCCTTCAATGCCCAGTCTATACCTGTCACCAGAGGTATTGGGCCTCCCTGCTGATAATTGAATACTGTGATTGTAGGATGGGCAAGCTGTTGCTTCAGATGATGTGCTGTTGCAGCCAGACCTTGGGCTTCTTGGAAAAAAAATCAGCTATTGCTACAGGAAGGTTGGCTATTGCTTCCAAAATATGGCTGGTGCTGTGGCACCCAATCTCAAACCAATGTACTACAACACAATGTCATAAAATGCTAATACAATAACCAAATTTCTGTAGTGCTACTCTAGAGCAGCTCTCACAAATGTAGAAGGTCAATTCCAACTCACCTCTTTGCTTCATGCAATATCAACTGACAATGGATATTGCATTTGCATATCATATACTCAATATGAATATTAATTATATATCATTGATATGCAAACTGTTAAGATCTCAAAGCATGGATAGTCAAGATGTGTCCCCATAACAGACCAATTTTTTTCACCTGAGTCAATTCTTCACTGGTTTGACAGCAATATATTTGGGCAATATATCTCTGATTAGGACCACCAAAACCTTGTCAGATTTCAGAAGAGTCTGTAATAAATTTCACCAATATATTACTCCCAAACAGGGTCTTAAAATATTCCAGTTCTTTTATGAGAACTGGCTTTCCCATCAGTCCCAAAAAATCAATTTTTTCATACACTAAAAATGTTCAACACAATTGCCCCTCATGTACAGTGGCTAGACATGTAAAATTGGCATGTTATTTTGGAGTCCAGCACCTTATCCCATAAACCAAAAGTCACAAGACTTGGTCAAATGGTACAAAATAGGTTCCAAAGAATGATTATCAAGAAATGAAAGCAAAAAACAAACTTGGAAAATTTGTGAAAAAATAAAAATAAAACTGATTTTCTTCAAAAGTTTCAATATCCATTTCTGAGGAGGGGGAATATACAGACATCAAAGGATAGGATGTGGAAAGAACAAAAATGAATGAAAAAAACCAAACCCCAAAAATCTTCATGTTGGTGGGTGGACAGACTGAAGGCAAAAATTGAAAATTTTAGTGGTTGACTGCAATATGGAGTGGTAAATTGCCTACTTGACACCTGTTTAAAAGCACCTGGTAATTATTTTTTTCAGTATTTTCATTTGTAATCATCCTTTCATGATTTTAATCTTTGATTTCTGCATGTGCCCACCTGCCACAAGTGGATATTAAAGCTTGTGAAAAAAATCAGTTTTATTTTTTATTTTTTACAAATTTTCTGGATTTGTTTTTTGTTTTCATTTCTTGATAATCATTCTTTGGGACCTACTTTGTACCATTTGACCAAGTCTTGTGACTCTTGGTTTATGGGATGAGGTACTGGACTCCAAAATAACATGCCAATTTTACCTGTCTAGCCACTGTACAACTTTAATTTTCTTGTGATCCTGGGCCTAACCAGTCAAAAAAAAAAAATCACCAATGAATGTATATTTCTTGTTCAGGTGAAGGATCCATATGTTGGAAATGTTGCACAAAATTTACTCTCTTTCAAAAAAAAAAAAAAAAAGATCTTTTTTGATGGAAAAGTGCTTCCATGTTATTGTTACAGTGGCAATTACTGGCTCAAAACTTTACTTTTACCAGAAGAGAAATCTGGTTTGACAGCATCTTGCAAGAATAATTGTCCAGTCAATACTGGTTGAATTCCTCTAGATTCTGCAGAGCGCACAGGCAATAGTGAGGCAACGGTATAGCCGCGGCACTTTGCTAAGTCATCAATGATATATATGCTGGATAAATAAGAAAAAAATACTAGTGCAGCTACCGCACTTGTTGGATCAAATCAGTATCAATGTTTAGTCGACGGCCGGCGTCTTATCACAATGTTGTTGGTTTTTTTCTTTTCTTTTGCAAGCCGAACAACTTGCTCTTCTTGTTTGGAGTAATCCATACACCCTGTTTTTTTATTTTTTATTTTTTATTTTTTATTTTTTTTAACTTCAGCTACTGCCCATAGCCTGCCGAATATTGTGGGCCGTTAGAAGGTGGGGGACCTGAGGGAGAAGCAAATTCAGTATGCGGTGGGGGGCCTGAGGGAGGAGCAAACGCAGTAGATGGCGGGGGGCCTGGAGGAGGAGCGAAACCAATAGGCGGGATCCTTTTATTGAAACAATCAAATCATCATTAGGCAAATTCATTTATATCCTAGGTGCGTAAAAGATAGGAAAATCTCTCTTACATTTGCATCTGTGGTATACTCATCATCGGCTGACCATTGTATCCTAGTCCCATTGGAGGGCCTGAAGGAAGAGGAGGAGGGCCGGTTGGGAATCCGGGTTGGAAGGCGTCGTTCAAATCAACTTGCCAGTCTAGCAAAAAAAAAAAAATGCAGAAAAGGGGAAAGATGTCAGATTACCGTCCAAGGTCTTTGTGGCCAAGTCAGGGGTTCTCTTACTGCAGATATTACAGTGCCAGATTTGTTTACTGGAGCACGGGAACAAGGGAACGAAGCAAATCTAAACAATGAGTGAGGGTCAGACAATGGTCAGTAAGTTGAAGTCGATTGAAGATAGTAATCGTCATCGACGAATCCACAATTAAAATATTTACCTCAATCCATCGTCGTCTGTTCCCCTCATACACACTCCCATTGTGGCACTTTGGACATTGTCGTCCTGGAGCCCCCTGATCTCCCGCTCCTGAACTCACTTTAACTGGACATCCTACCCTGAAATAATCCCCCCATTTTGATTCTTTCTTGTCAGTGACCTGTCTCTACAATTTTTCCTTATGGGAGTAGTTCAAAAGCTCTTACGAAATGCAAATTGGAATCGGGAAATCGTGACACATAACGGTTTCTGGTCTTCAGGGGAAAATCGAGTGTCGAAATATCTATAAACGTTTATTCAGTCGTAGCACTGAGATTTTTCTTTCCTTTCGATGGTTTATGTGTGTTGGATGTCTCAAACCTGAGGGGTGATTAAAAGAAAATTGCTTTCGATGTGGTCTTTTGTGGAATAAAGGTCTGAATTCTGCAGTGATCAAGAGACGGGCTGGGCTGTATCCTCTTCTGTGGTATATGATAGGCAAATAGATCGTTTCTTTTTTGCTGTTTGACTCAAGTGTGCCCCGGCAAACTCATTCATTCCTCTGCCTAGGACGATGGCATGGCCAGAGAGATCAATATGGTGACGAGTGATCTGGTTTTTTGGTCGTCTCAATGGATGGACCAGCGTTCTTTAAGGCTGGTTGCCGTTTTCTCCGGCGGCTCTCCTCTCTCTCGTGGGGCTTTCCCATCATTCCATGCGATGATGATAGCGGCTGCCGTTTCCGGGCCCAGGTCCCGGCTGCGTTCTCGGCCCGGCTCGGCTCGGCGGCGTATGCATGGGTTGGCTGTGCTACGGATATTGAGATATCTTACAAGCGTTTCCGCTTTTTTCGAAAGTCTTCCTCAACAAACACCGGTGTTTGCCGTAGGATGTGGAGTGCGAGAAGATGGATAGTAAAAGCGTTTCATTGGCCAAAGTAAGCACCCTCATCATCCTAAGCAAGACATCTAATGTCCATCATCTCCTCTCTGCTTTGCCCAGGAAAGTAATACCCAGAAGGAGGAAGTTTATCCAGACTATCGCCGTCAATGGCCGCATGTGAGCAAACTATCATACTTCTTGACCATCCTCGAGCAGGAAAACTGATGGGGATGGGATGGTAGTTACACGAATGGCAGGTGCAAGTAGGAGCAGGGCTCGATCGACGATGGACGACTATCGGCAGCAGCAACAGCAACTATTCGTTCGAGTCAGGAGCCTGCTGAGAGCCAACCAAGCCCAACAAGCATCACGACTGTTCATAAACGACCTTGCCCGACACTCGGCCAACGCACACGCCGAGCTATCAGGGGGGAGAGACGACTGGCTGTGGAGGACGACGGTGCTCTTCAGATCTTATAACCACCCAGAACTCGCTCTCCACACCTTCAACCATCTCAAGTCCCATCATCATCTACCCGTGCCGATCAAGGCCGCCGTCTCGGCCGCACAAGCATCTAGCGATCTCGTCTGGAACTATCCTGACAATGGAACCCATCAAGAACACTTGGAGGATACTCGGATCGGATTCGATAACCACCATACTCAACTGGCACACTCACTTCTTATGCTCACTAACCATCAACAAGAAAAACACGCCATCGCTCAGAAATCTTCATTCAAGGATACCGTCCAACAAGAAATCAAAGAAAACACCACACTGTCGAACACCGTCGATGTACCTGACCAGGACACTCGAGTCCTCGAAGTAATCATTGCCAACATCCTCAAATTGGGAGATATGGACTGGATCATCTCTATTTTCAGAAACTTTTATCCAAGCTATACACATCAATTAGGTCTCTATCTATACCCGGTCTCTTCTTCCTCTCCCCCCTCGGAAACCAGAACTCCAAAAACAATACCGCTAGGTCGTGATGAGGCTGTGCCCTCGGGAAGATTGGTCAAGTTCTTGGTCACTGGTTATACGGTTTGTCAAGACCTTAAGAGAGCTTTCCTCGTCGTCAAGTTCCATCGGACGGTCATAGAAAGAATGTCAAGATCGAGAGATTCGGTGTGCAATCATAATGACTTGACACCAGAGATCACTTTTTTAAGAGGGATTTCACGGACGACGTTCGGGAGTATAGAAGTCCGAATGAGGATGGTTGTCGATATTCTCAAATATCTGAGTAAAAAACAGCCGGTCTGTGAAGTAGATAGTTACGCTTTAGACGGGTTATTAGAGATGAGATATCGGTTAGGTCCCGAAGGATGGAACTTGAGACGGCAACAACAATCCACCTTCGAAGTTATCAGCACGACTCTCGATCGTTCACTTAACCTCTTTCTCCTCCATCGTGCCCGTTCCCCCACCTTCTCCACCAATCAATCTTCTACCACTCTCATACATGGTCAGAGACAGGGTCAACGTACGATTTCTAGTTGGAAGTATAGACCTTCGGCTAAGACTTTTACGATTCTATTACTAGCTCTTCGTTCCTACCTTCGATTCCAAACCCGTCCAATCCCCATCCGCAACCGTCCTCACTCCAACAGTGACCATCACTATGATCAGGGAGAGGTGGGAGAGGTTGTAGAGAAACGACCAAAGAAACGGAGACCTTCTCCTGGTCCACATCGGACCGTCC
The DNA here is from genome assembly GCA_019395275.1 of Puccinia brachypodii. Classification (NCBI taxonomy): domain Eukaryota; kingdom Fungi; phylum Basidiomycota; class Pucciniomycetes; order Pucciniales; family Pucciniaceae; genus Puccinia; species Puccinia brachypodii. The sequence continues at coordinate 7,715 of LUKR01000177.1, read as the reverse complement.
TATCACAAATCTTAGCGTTCGAGAACCTGAACCGATCCATCTGCCGTCCATCGTTCCCTCTCTCAGCCACCCCCGATCCACAAGCCGACGCTAGTCTGCAATGTTTGCCGATTGGGTTCGAGTTATTGACGTCCAAGAACTTAGGATTATTAGTCGAATGTTTACTCTTAGCGAGAGACTATGCAAGCGTCTTGGTCCTCCTACGATTTCTCGTGGACAGTGGGTCCCCGATATCGACCGATGTACTGGATGGAATTTCTGGTCTGATCGAGACGACCCAGACCCGACTCGAACGTCTTTATCCAGACCTGTCTTCCACCTCCCTCGTCGTTCCTTCCACACTTACTGAGCATCATAACGGCGACCGACATCCACCGAGAGCTCTTGTTCTTCAGAACTTGGAAATCCGGCTCAAGAATTGCTTCAGACTCGACTTCTTCGCACTCTCGAACCATAAACTTCTTGACCTTTGGGACACCGAGCTTAGTACCATCCATAGACGAATCATCCGTGAACACTCGAAACTTCAGATCCAGTTCCTTCATTCACATGCTTTATCCGAGTTCACTTTAAGTCAGTCCTTCCCTCCATTTTTTGCTCTCTCTTAGTTTGTTTTTTTGATGGACCTTTTTTTTACTTGAGTGCCTAAATGTTCTAACTTTTTTATTCTATCTTGATGGGCGGATCTATGTGTGTTTAGGTTTCTTAAGGAAAGATACCGGTAAAGGACATTTAGATCTCATTTCTTACGGCGTCGATGATCATACTTCCTAACAAGACTATGTCCCCTCATCTTCGTCTCAAGAGTTGTGTCTGCGCTTATACAAGACCGGGGTTTTTTTTGTGGGATGGGAACGTTCTTTGTTGGACAATGCCGTCTCTTCCTCTTTCCCGTTACTCTCTACATCTTCATTCCATCGACTGTTTTTGATCCATTTCATTTCAGATGATTCCTTTATTTACAACTTGACCCAAATAACAATATATTAATATCTTCAAAACAAAGGATGAAAATCAATTGAATATTCAAATTGTCACTACATACGCTTGAGCATCTATCCTAACATCAATTGTACTCGCTGGTTTCAAAGTGGTTCATTCTACTTTGAAAGGTGGGATGTTGGGGTATCATGATAGATTAATCGGTTGTATCTATCGGTTACACCTCTGGCTAGCAGCCAGACGACTGCGTCCCTGAACACGAGAATACTTCCGTGGTAGATGTCTGTCCCTTGTAGCGGGACCCCGGCGTACAATGTAGTCTATGAGGCCATGAACTTTACGCGAAAACGCACCCGTGTTACTGGCGAGGCCCTGTTCTCGACAGAAATCCACCAAATCGCAAATTCGCTCTGATACTTCCGCCTTGTTTGTGCCAACAGCACCTCGTCGACTGGAGTACGCAGATTCAACCCGGAACTCTTGGTGATAGTTCTGCTTCCTATGATTTGTGTGTGTGTGCGTGCAAGTGGGGGCCATTTACTACGGAACCCCTGATCATACCAAGCTTTTTGACAATGTGGTACAATTGAATAATTTGCTTCATGTTCCCACCATCCACTCGCTTGATGGAAAAAAAAATGATACTGTTGCTGCCGTCTTGGGTATTCCAACTTATTATGGAGATGATTCACAGGCTTCGCTGGTCTGTCATCACAAAACAAAGGAAATTTCCTCAGCTCGGTTGTGACACGTGTGGCTGATTGTAGCATTAGATACCACGGGTTTCTTAAGAGTAGAACAATGTGTAGAGAGATTTGTATTCAGGTAAACAAATGAAGAGACTCAGAAAATGGCAAGCAAGGCGTAATCAAAAACGACGGCAGGATTCTTACACAGACTCAAAGGAATCCATCCATCCTAACTTAACTAATCCCAAGGAGGGTCGCTTCGCGACGAAGGTTAGAGCATTCGCATTCGACCGGTTAAGTCGCCCAGGTTAAGGCGATTTAACCCAATGGACAACCGCATCGCACCCGGGTCAAACTAGCGATCGTCAAATTCTTGGCTAGCGCTGGCCAGAAATTTGCACTACAAAAAGTATTGGATCACATTGTGAAAATGCGCAGTAACATCACATGTCACATGCAATCTCACCTCACATGTCACATGCAATCTCACCTTGCATTTTTGAAATGTGATTGAATTTTTAGCCCTAGCAATTCAGTCACATGTTGAAAATGTGAGGTGACATCGCATGTGACATGCAATGTTACCACACATTTTCACAATGCAATCCAACACTTTTTGTAGTGTTGACCCGGGTCAAACCGTTCTGCATATGCAAAATACCAGCCAGAGATCGAAAAGGTTAACCTCCCCGACTCTGTCGGGGCCCCAACTCTGTCGGGGGAAAGCATCTGAGTATCCGCCAATATTCACCATCACATTCAACAACACGTACACCATCAATCCAGCAAGTATTCCGAGAAGATGAGGAGTGGCAACTTTACGCCTTCTGAGGACAAGGTACTGTGCCGTGCCTGACTCAAAACTTCGGAGAACATTTTGGTCAACAACTCTCAAACCAGCGGAAGGTTTTGTTTGGTCTTTTCTTGATCCGCAAGTATTCTTTGGAGGTTCTTCTTCATCGCTATCAGTGAGGTATTGGAGAGTTTCTTGAACTGGATCTTGCTCTTTCATCATCCAACAGATAGCTGTATCGATTTTTCGGGCTGGCATTGGGGATGGTTTAACAGGTAGTTGATGGGGTGTACCAATGTGCAACCTCTGTCAGATTTTGACCATTGATGCTACAGAAAAGTCATGCAAAGACTTCATTGGTGAGTAGCTGGCCTAGACCCATTGATGTGTACTACTGACTGGGTCAGCTCAGATACTAACCATACCTCTGCGCCATCTTAGATGAAGCGACTCAGGGAAGGGCCACTGGTCAACCAGTCCAGACTACCATTGAAAGTACCGCTGGTGCCTAAATGCCCAGGCAAGCACAACAATGAATAAAGATTACCGTAAGCACCAAGGCTTGCGATGAAAGCTCATAAGAAGCAGACACTCTAGCTTTGACGTGACACTGATAATCCCTGTCCATTCTCTGTTCCCCGCTATTAAACTTTAGATCCACCAATCTACTGCCTTTTCCTTGTCAACAGATTATCAACAAACACATGTCTTTCACCCTTGGGATATTCACGCGTGATCATCACAACAAAGCCTTCTATTTTTCTTGTCTATTTTGATCAATCCTTGTTACTCTCACATCCCTCTGCAACAACCTTGTACCGCAACATTTTTTTCTCTCTTACATTCTTGTTTCTCCGTTTTTCTTTCTTGCGATGATCTCCTACCGCACATCTCCTCTCAACTTTATCTTCTTTGCTCAAAACACCCTCATTGATATCTTCCGCAAAGAATTTTCTCTAAGCGTACTAGCTCTCTTTTAAAACCCTAAGCACCAGTGATCCTTGCCCTTAGGTAAGGTCTCAACATCTTTTTCTTTCTTCCTCTGTGCATATTCTATAATTCATGTACAATACTTTATCTGATTTAAAATGAAAATTCCCTTAGTCCGTGTATTCTTTTAGATTTACAGTCTTGACTAGCTTAATCAAATCACCCTCCAGAACAACAGGAATCAGGGCAAGGACACAGCAATGGCAGCCATCACCACTAAAGACAAACTCACCAACCTTCCAATGCTTCTAGGTTCCACCAATTAACCTCAATGGATCAACAGGATGGAACCCTATCTCAAGCACAAGAAGCTTTGGGCCACAGTCAACACTGATCCTGGAGAGAACCCAGCTGCTTGGATTCAAGAATTTCAGTCCAACGCCGCTGATATCATAGGAACCAAGCTCTGCAAGAAGATCTATAGTGGATTTGTTAGGATTAATAATAACTCCAGCAGCTATCTTTTGTGGAACAAGATCAAGCAGATCTACAGCCGCAATACTTCCCACAACACTCAGCGGGTCCTAGCAAAATGGAACACAATTTGGTTTGACGGCAACCTGACCGTGTCGATTGAACAAGTGGAATCTTGTCTAGCCCAGTTTGACTCAATCTCATTTGACCAATCCAAAAAGGTCATTTGCAGCACAATCATCGCTAAAATTTTGGAAAGAAGGAAAGCTCTAACGGACCCAATCCTATCTAATGAGGAACTCATGCCTGATTCTGGACTGTTGCTAGAGACCCTAAAAGACATTGCAAACCACAACAACTCAGTGCACAAATCACCACACTCAGAAAGGCAGGGTACTGCTCTCAGTAGCCAAGGCAGGCAGCGCCCGCCAAGGGGCTGCACCAATGGAAGACACAATCCAGCGGCCAACAGCAGTCATCCCAAGAGCAGGTTCTGGGCCGTTCACCCAGACCAGAGACCCATTTGAGACATGCCAAGGAACGCCAGCAGCCACATAACAGTTGCTCCTTCAGAACCCTCTTCCTCCAATCACCAGAAACCAGTGTTCAGCTACTCAATCGAAGTGGTCTGTCTCAATGTTGACCTGACCTCTACTCCAGTCTTGGATTCTGGTGTGTTGCATCACATGTTCAATGATCTCGACTTCTTTGAAACCTCTGAACCCTGCCAGATCCCAATCAGCACTGGGAAAGGAGCAGCTAGCTTGATGGTGATGCGTGTTGGGACAGCAAAAATCATTCAATCTTACGGAAAAATCACTACCCTTGAAAACTCCCTCTTTGTGCCGGGGCTTTTGAGGAATCTCATATCTATGGGACAACTAATGAAGGAATCAGTGGAGATCAAGAAGCAGGCATCCACTCACTCAGTCCTCATAGATAGAACCATCTACTTCTCATGCACGTTGAACAATGGCATTTTTGAGTTCAAGGATCCCATAGGACCAGTAGCCAAGTACCTCACTGCTCTAGCCATGACCACCCACTCAGGCAAGACTTCCCCATTCCACACCTGGAGCGCTAGACTTGGTCACGTGGGCATGGCCAGAATCGAGACCGCCCTTCCTAGTATCACTTTTGACTCATGAAAACTTGTGGCACCTGCATGAAAGGAAAAGTTTCAAAGCTCCCGTTTAAGAGTCAATTTGATAAAGCATCACATGTTCTTGAGGTAGTTCACAGGGACTTAGTGGGACCAATCACCCCATCCACCAACTCTGGCACGCGGTATTTTCTTACGCTAGTTGATCAGCACACCGGCTACATTAGTGTCACTCTTCTAAAAGAAAAAGGCCAAGCAACTGAAGCAATCCTTGACTTCAAAACCTTTTTCAAGCATCAAACCGGTCACAGCATCAAGAAGTTGGTAACAGACGGCGGCGGGGAGTTCTGCAACAGACTCCTCCAAGAGTCTGAGGGACTCAGGCATACAGCACAACGTTTCGCCTCCATACACTCCTCAACACAATGGCGTCGTGGAGCAGGCAAACAAGACCATCATCAACATGGGCAGATTTATATTGTTGCAATCCAATCTAGCTAAGGAATATTGGGGTGAGGCCATCAAGACCACAATGCTCACAACTAACTGTCTGCGATCCCTCAGACACAGCAAAATCAGTCCTCTTGAGCAAATGTTTGGTAAAGCACCAAATCTCAACTTCTTCAAACCCTTTGGGTTTAAGACTTGGATGATCAAGCCAAAACAGCTGCGCGGAGGAAAGTTTGACCCAGTTTCTTGGGAAGGGGTCTTGGAAGGGTACACCAACAATTATTTGGCCTACAGAGTAGTCAGAACCGGAGACAAGAGGGTTATCAAGACTAGGCATACCTATTTCAACGAATCAGTATTCCCATCTCTTCATGCCCTCAACCCCAGTATAGACTCCTTCTCCCACGCACCATTGCCTTCTTTCATTGATGAGGGTTTGCTTCCTTTCCCTGAAAGCAGACCTCCATTGCCCATTGGGCAAGAAGATCATCAAATGGACCTTGATGCGCCGGAAGAAGAGGCACACCAGGATGCAGACTGACAAGCAGTCTGTTCCGCAACAACCTGATGAGTTCATTCCCACTGATGCCTCCGCACCACCTCAGAGGCACTTAATAATTCATGGGCCACAACATCCAACCTGTATTGACAGCTTGGTTGATCCTGGGAACATCCTTTGGTACTTGCGGAGGCAGCCTCTTGCTTTCTCCGCCTCCACGGTTGAGCCGAGCAACCATACTCAGGCCATGAATAGTAACAAGTCATATCACTGGAGAGCGGCGGAGCTCAAGGAACTCAAGAAAATGAAGACTCACTGCTTCTGGATTGAGCGGCCAAGGCAGCCTGGCCTGCAAACCATACCCTTGACCTGGGCCTACAAAAAAAAGCTTGGGGCAGACAACGAGGTGACCGAGTACAAGGCTTGCATCTGTGCTCAGGGGTTCCAACAGACCTATGGTCTAAATTTTGAGCTAAAATATGCGCCAACGGGGAAACCATCCTCCCTCAGGCTTCTCCTGTCCTTTGTGGTATGCAATGGTCTTCTAATCCATCAGCTCAACGTAAAATCGGTGTTTCTCACCTGTGACCTTGAAGAAAATGTCTTCATGCTTCCACCCCCGGGGTACAGACCTGGTGACAATGTGTTTTTAGAACTAAAGAAAGCCATATATGGCCTCAAGCAAGCCTCATTGGCATGGTACAAGCGCCTCAGTTCCTTCCTTGCCTCTGTCGGATTCTCAATCTCTGTAGCTGATCCCTGCGTATTCTGGAAGACCTCCAACACCCCAACCTGGATCTTTGCTCACGTCGACGATCTTGTGATAATCAGCTCTGACCCAGAGTCCTTCCGCAAGAAGATGGCGGAGGAATTTCAGATCAAATACCTAGGAGAAGCCACCTTTCTCCTAGGAATGAAACTCAATTGAATTCACAATGGGCTCATCTTGAATCAAGCTCAATACATTGAGAGAAAAATCATTGAATTCAATGCTGCTCAACTTCCTCCTTCTTCCTGCCCTCTCAATCCCAAGACACACTTAGGGAAGGCCACCAAGCAAGAAATTCTTCAACTCCAGAACCTCAACATCAACTATTGTGCAATTATTGGTTCCCTTAATTATCTCAGCATCGGCACCAGACCTGATATAACTTACGCTGTCAGCAAGCTATCCCAGTTTCTAGAAAGCCCGGGTCTCTCTCACTACACAGCGGCTATGCAGGTCCTTCGCTATCTGAATGGAACACAAGACCTTGGCCTCTCCTTCTTCAAACATCCACTCAGTCCTATCATCACCTCAATTGACGCGGATTGGGCCAACTACCCGGAAACCAGGAGGTCACACACGGGGTACATCATCACAATCAACAACCACCTCACCTCCTGGAAGTTGTGCAAACAAAGCACAGTTTTGCTATCATCAACAGAGGCTGAGTACAAGGCCCTCTTGGACGCCTACAAAGAAATCTCATGGTATAGTAACCTCATCAATGAGGTATTCCCCTCTATGAACACCGGCATTCCCATCATTCTTGTTGACAACAGAGGCGCAAGGCCCTAAGCCAAATCAGCAAAAATGGCTTCAGGACAAAGCACATGGATCTCTGGCTTCACCATGTATGGGAACTCATTGCCTCAAAGACAATTCGGCTTGAATATGTGTCTTCCCAAGACAATGTCTCTGATTTCTTGACCAAACCGGTTGGTCAATGCAAGATTGTCAGGGCCCTCAAAGCTCTCACAGCTAGGGTCAAATATCCTGCTTCTCCCGTCAGCAATCAAAGCAAGGCAGCCTGTCAGATTTTGACCATCAATGCTACAGTCAAGTTGTGCAGC
>LUKR01000176.1:0-18304 GCA_019395275.1 Puccinia brachypodii | reverse complement strand
TTTTCTTGTTGTGCTTTCTGACTTCATCCTTTGTGCTTATGTCATTGAGGTGCATTTCACGCTCAGCTTTGTTCATTACTCAGCTTTTCGCCGCTAATGGACATTCTACCACACCTGCCTATATAAATCACCACAACAGATGGTCAGTGAGTATTGTTTTTCTAATTCAACACCAGCGTTTGGGTGTCGTCCGGACAAATATTTATTTGTTTATTTATTTTTTGGGGGGTGTTGGCATCCTAATCCAACAACCTAGAAGGGTGTTTTGGGTGTTGGCTTGCCCCAACTGATGAAAGCCTGATTATGATGAGAAAAAGGTAAGTCAGGTGAGCTCCAAATAGAATGCCACAACAGTCAACACTTACATTCAAAGCGGCTTGGAGCTAGAGGAGTGTGGCATGGACTGATGCTCTAACTTTGACCAAGCATAAAGGGCAGGGTGCTTCAAAAGGCTCAATAGGACACTTTGAAGGGCAGTTGCAAACTGGGGCAATGGTGTCTGTGAGCAACATGTGAAGGTTTCCGACCAACACAATGTCAAACAGGCCTGTCCGGCAGGTTTTTCCAACATGACATCAAAGAAGTGATTCCAATGCCAAGTTGGACAGCGTGTTTTTGGAATACCGCTTACCCAATCAGGTGAGCTCAGATTTTATGAATTTAAATTTAACCATTTTGTATTGAAAATTTATAAATTTAAAAGAGATGAAAAAGAAAAAGAAAAAGAAAAAAGGCTTGGGTTTTTGAGGCAAGCCAACACCCAAAAACAACCTTCTTGGGTGTTGGATTAGGATGCCTACACCCCCAATATATATATATATATATATTTAATTATTTGTCCAGTGTGGTATGTATAAAACATGCAAAAATAAAAAAATTCTCTTTTACATATAGATATATCCAGATAAGCCCACATATGACTCCAGAAACGGAATCTACAGGCAATTTCACCCCAAGGCACCCCTGAGCATGTCACTGTAACTTTGCTGGATCAAAAGATACACCTCTATAGGCACCTATCACAAGGACAACACACCTGTTACCAACACATACACCTCAAGATACACCTATCACATGGCCAGCACCTGTCACCAGCACCTACAGTCCTCACACTGTACATATCACTAGTCACCATGACAACTGCACTGCATGGAACATTCCATGCATAGGCACAGTATTGCCACAGCACCAGCACTGCCTCTGCAGCTAAATTCCCTCATCTCCATGACAACGGCACTGCCTCTGCAGCTAAAATACCTCACCTGCATGTGCAGGCTAGAAAAAATCCCTCAGAGCATGTCAGACTAGCCAAAATCCCTCACATTTGTATATATAAGGAGGCTCTCCTCCCTCCCCCCCCACACTTGTATTCCCCAGTTCATTACTCATAGAAGTTACAGAACCACCTCACACTTACACAACACTTACATAACACATTTAAACTCACACTCACACCCAAATAAACCCATAACAAACCCATTATGCAAGTAATAAAACTTTAGTCTTTAAACTTCAAACCCTTGGTAGAAGCATCTGCTCCCACACCCCCTTGGTAGAAGAATCTGCTCACACACTTTTTACCTTTCACATACCTGTTAACTGTTTACCAATCAACTTCATCTTGAACCTAACTACCCCTATCATCACCAGGGGAAAAGAGGGCTCACTTGCTGGCAAGTGACTATATGTCACTGGTTCCTCACAGTAAGGTCTTATGAAACAACTCTGAGTAGGATCCTGAAATTCCTATGAATTTCACCAGGTTGGATGATGAGTTTACTATGAGAATAACTGGAATGGATTCTTTTTTTCCTCAGAAAGTAGCATGAAAGTCACTTGAAAATCACCAGATGTGGATTTATCAATTCACTTGAAAATCACCAGATGTGGATTTATCAATTCACTTGAAAATTTGCAGATGTGGATTTATCAAGTCACTTGAAAATCATGTGAATTACCTTTTTAATGCTGAAGGTTCAATTTAATTCAACTGGGAATAAGCTCAAAATGTATACATTCAGACCATCTGGTGGAAGGGAAAATTATTATGTGTATTTTGCAGTTGAAGACAGGTTTGCATGATTTATGTATGTCCATTTCACATGGGAATTCTTAATCTTTTGATTTAGTTTCATGAGCATATCACATACGTATCTTTGGAATGTCAGACTGTTAAATTTTTGGCTAAACAGCCAAGAAAAATAATATCTTTTATGGTTTTGCTGAGAGGGCTAAAGTGCTCACAGACAGAATGAGGGAAGGGCTAAAGTGCTTCCTTCAGGAACAGTCAAAAAAAATAATAAAGAACCAATGTTTTTTTTTTTCTTTAGTAATTAGAGAGTTTAAATAATCTAGATACAAAATGCACAAAATGTGGAGGCTGGTATTGAGGCATATTGAATAATAAAAAAGGAAAGAATACCAGTGACAAGGGAGTGACATTCAAGAGGAAAAGGAGACAGAGAGATGTCACAGCAAAATTTCAACACAGACTCATATCATTGATGATGCATTGTCACAAAAATAAGGTGGTACATTGGTCTGCTGAATAAAATTCTAACCAGAGATATAATAAGGTCTATGATGTTAAGGGATCAAAGTATTCACTTGAAATATACAGCATTGTCCATGTGATTTTTTTACAGGGCACAATTACATTCAAAATCAAAGCATGTGAAATATAACAAAATGTGAAGAAATGGCTGAAAGTAGTATGGGCAAAGCTCAAAGAGACACAATCACAAGAATTTAAGGGGATGTTTGGTGCACAACTTTATCTTTGGTGTACCTTGAGCAACGGTGCTCTGATACAGATACAAGTATTGGAACCAGTTCCACATGGCAGAGGAGGAGTTGTTCTCTTTCCCCCATGAGTCAGGACCAACCAGAGGAGGACTTGTCTTCATTACTCTAGGACAAACCAGTCCCCCAGGGTGTGAAGGGAGGACTTTTCCTCTTCTTTCTGAGACCAACTAGTCCCACAGGGTGGAGCAGGAATTTTCCACTGTCCTCTGAAACCAACCATCACCACGTGGGAGAAGGGCAGATGTTCTGTGTTCCTTATGTCAGTTTGTGTGCAAACCAACATCAGGATCATGGCACATCAATCTTTGGCAATGTGCTGGATTGGCTGACGTGCCGCAGTCCATATGTTGGTTTGTGTGCAAACCAACATCAAGGACCAGTTGGTCTCAGAAGGAAGAGGAAAATTCCTCCCTTCACACACTGGGGGACTGGTTGTGTTGAGATAGTGTATTAGCATTTCCCTATTTAGTATGCTTCTAATCTATGCACCCACAACTTAGCCTATATTATACATGTATATAGTCTAGTTGTCCTCCTCACTGCTATCCTTCCTCACTGAATGATTATTACATCTTGACTTATTGTACCTGGACTATGTCCTTGACATCTTGTCATCTCTCTTAGCTCTCGTGTCACCCTAGTTACCCTCAACAGGTTGGTCCTAGAGCAATGAAGACAAGTCCTCCTCTGGTTGGTCCTGACTTATAGAGGAAAGAGAACAAATCCTCCTCTGCCCTGTGGAACTGGGTGGTCCAAGTACAATTTGTCATCAAGATGCCATACTATCTTGCTGATTGGCTTTGATCTGTCAATAACACTGCAGGAGGGGCTGTATTGGTCACATCCCCCCGTGGTGTGGTTGGCCGGGGGCAACCAATATAAAATTTTCCAGCTCAACCAATCTTTTATTGGGCAGGCCCACCAATACATTTTTGCTGAAAAAGCATGTATCTAGCCAATATAAGTTTGGTCTGGGGAATCAATATTATCTTGGTTGCCCTTGGCCGGCCTCACCGTGGGGGGTTGTAACCAATACAACCCCTTTGGCAGTGCAATATTTCCATGATAAACTGACCAGTCATTGAAAGGATACACTTCCTTGAAGACTGTTTGAAATCTTTTTCACTAATGGGACCATTCATCTAGAGGAAGCTAGAAAACCAAAGCAGTTGCTGTCTAGTACCGGGAAGTTCCCAATGAGGGCTGACGGGTTTTTTGTAGTTCTAGAGGGCATTGTTTGACCATTTGTTGTTGTTGAGACAGTTGTCAAAGCAGAACGGATGTGTATGTTGGAGATGAGAACCGGAGTGCAGTAGGAAGTTTGAGTTCAAAATCAAGGAGGAGAGAAAGAAAAAATGTTGCAGGCAGGTAGAGCGATGAGCCTCATAACCTGTTGAGGGTGACAAGGGGACAAACAGTCCAAAGTTCACGGTTGACAAGCCAGTGACACTTGGGGAGTGAGAATATGGTTATGGTTCTAATTCACTGGGGGAGGAAAACTCTTGTGGCAACTGAGTATAGTAGACTATAAAGTTGCTAGAGTTATGTTTGAAGCATACTGAATATGGAATACAAGCATAATCCAACATGAGTGACCTCTTGATGACTGGCTAGAGCCAGTGATTCAGAAAGTGTATCCTCTTGATGGCCAGCTTTGATTGACAACCATTCACAGCTGCCCAACAAGCTGGAGAAGCACCAAATTTCCTGGAAACTTCACCCAGGAGGTTGTGCTACTCCAGATTTCTGGGAAGCTGTCCCACAGAGCATATTCCAGCTGGTTAATGCTACTCCAGCTTTCCTGGAAGCTTTCCCACAGAGAATATCCCAGATGGTTGGTAGATCTCTCTAAAAAGGTTGACAAGCAACATCTCATTGTTTTACTATCCTTGCAAGCTTTTGAGAAAGCAACTTCTGGTTGGCTAGTTGTCCTGCAAAAGATTGCACTTTCCAGCTTTTTATTCATTTTTCCTGACAAGCTGGTAGTTCTTATGCTTGCCAGGGGGATCTACAGCAGAGATGAAGCTTTCCGGGAAGCTTTCCTGAATAGTATGAGATATGCATTAAAGACAACTTGGGTTTGGGGCCGGGAAATTCAGGTACCTCTTGGAAGCAACACTACGAACGCTTTGTATTCTGCCAAAGTGTTCAGTGTTGTCATATTGGGAGCTACTCAGCCTCTGAGGGACTTTCCAGTGCCTGGTAAGCTGAGGTGTTTTCAATTTTAATGATAATTCTTGAGAGCCCAACTTGTACCACAAAGCATACTTGGTTCCACTTCTTCTTACAAAAAATTTCAATGAAAATGATGTAGCTTTTTGCTTGTTAGGGAGGTTAGCCTTGGGCATTAGAAGGCCTGATATTCTGTCCAATGGCTGACAGCAAATCCTGTCCACCACCAGGTACCACAGGTCAGCTGTTCCCCAGGATTTCACCTGGATTTTGGTCCCAGTGAAGGCTTTCAGAGCTTTTGAAGCTGGGGGAAGCAATCCATCCAATAAGCATAATGGGGGAATTCAAATGGATAACAAAAACAAATCAAGCCTAGTGTACCTTTGGCACCTTTCCTTTACACCAAGGTGTATATCAGACTGAGTGTGACCTTGGTACTTGGACATACAATAGATATGTGGTGCAATGATTTCAAGGGAAAGAAAACTTGACAAATAGCTGAATCAGATTTAAGGATCAAACTTTGGGTATGGGCTTGAAAATTGTAAACAATAAACCCCTTATAAGAATACAGTGGCACAGGAAAATTAGCCTCTAGTTACAATGAATCATTGAACCCAGCTTTCCAGTTATCCACCAGTACTTGGATCCAAAGGCAGTGAGAAATCTACTACACCAGTGGTCTGATTTTAATTTCCTGACCAAATTTCTTTCCCAGCCACCCTTTCTTGGTTCATTGAATCACTGATCACAATTTTGATCAGGTCAATGAAAATCCGTATTGAATTTAAGGTTGGGGCTGTCAGGCGCAGTGATGCCAAGATAGGTTAAATATTCTAGCTACACGCGCTGCAAGGTGTGATGAGGTATAATTTTTGAGTAAAAATTAATAAAAAAAACAAATCGTAAAGACTTTGAATAAATTATTTATTTATTTAAGGTTTTAAGAGGGGCCTGCAAGCAGGGGTGTTTACGTGCCCTCAGTTTAGAATCAGGACCTGTTGTTAAGACAGGGGGTTTTGATGGTTACCTGATGAGAAGATAAGGATATTTAAGGATGAAAAACTCCAAGACAAAAGTACAAGTGTTAACAGTGTATTTTTGGCGGTATTTTGGAGAAAATCCTGGTGGTAAAAAGTCCTTTAAAGATCAAAGAGATTGTGGAGCAAAATATGCTAGGGAGTAGAAGGCTTTGATTTGACGGGGAGTTTTGATAAATTGAATCACTTACTAAAGTCATTAGACAAAGACAATGTATACCTTGTGTTTGTGTAATAATATTAAGAAAAAGACTGCGTGTAAAACTCTGGGGAAAAAAGAAGAGAGAAAGGGTAATATTCCTCCTCCTTTTATGTTATCCATTTCTCCTCTTGTTCCCAGCTTCTGTTAGACTAAATTGCTGCTTTGGGCGGGAATTATTTGCAAAGAAATGATGTTATTTGTATTGCTCTGTGAATTGTATTCAAAGTGTCATTTCTATTTGAATTATAAATGGACATGTTTATTACTGCTTGTGTGTAATATTTCACATTGTTTATTTGTTATTCAAATGAATGTATTTAAATACTTTGATTCTCAAGCAGTTTCAAAATTGTGTCACTTCCTGTTCATCACTTATTTTCCATGTCAATTCACGTGTATTTGTATTTCTTTTTGAATTGCTTTATACTTTGTATTCATTTGTTTCTTTCTCTCATGTTACTTATTTTTTGTTTATGTGTTCTCTGTTTCTATTTCATGTAGTGAGGATTCTTTGTTAAGATGTTACATGTTTTCTAAAAGAGTGACATTTTAGTAATACTTTCTAATGAGTGTACTAGGTTAATTTATATGTGTAATTGTTAGTATAAATTAACTATTTCTTTTTTATCTTAGATTCTTGTAATTGTTACTATGTAAGGTTGTCTCTACTATAGTAGCAAGCTGACAGGGGCAGTGACAAGCACACATGCCACTTTCCCTGATTGGAATATCTTCATTTTGGAAACTTTCACAGATTTCAGTGACACTTACCCCAAATCCTTGTGGTACTCAAAGAAATGAACATGATTATCCCATCACAAATTTGTGATTATAGCCAGGAATCTTTGTGAGATGTGGGGAAGCTTGGTGGAGCATCTGGTAAGATTCAGGAGCAACGCAATCAAATTTGATTCAAATTGACATGATACCCAGGATCTGATGATTGACTTGTCTAATACAAAAACTATTTTGTTCATATTTCCCACATGTCAACACAGGTGGGTGGGAAGTAGGTTTGGATGAAAAAACCTGCTAAAACTGTCAAAATTGATCCAAATCATTAAATAAGTACTTTTATCCCCTCAAATGAAGGTGTGAAGTTCAAGTGACATCAAATTTCAATTCAATTGATTCTCATAATACTTGCTGAGTATTTTCATAAGATCCTCATGATCCATAATGGTTGACACCATAGTGAAATTCAAGTGATATTCATAATACTTTCTGAGGAAATTCACAAGATCTTCATGATCCATTGTGGTGGATTTCAGATGAACCTCATGATTAAACCAGAATCATCCAAGTGATTTTCATTGGACACTCAGAATATACCTGAGTGATGCCAGTTTGTTCTGCAGTCTACGTGTTCAAAGACCCTGACGAGTAGGTGGATGAAGGAAAAAGAGGAGAACTGCCTTACCTAACCAACAAGTTAAAAGACACATTGAGAGCGGTAAGAGAGTTAAAGGGGTTTTTTACTGTAGGGTTCAGGGAGGCAAGTGATGATATGAAAAGGGGGGAGAAAAGTATCTAAAAGCCCCAATCACTAGCAATAGATTATTTATCTTCTCTATCAGTAAATTAGCGGGTGTGGTTTCTGATCTGGGGGAAACTCTCCTTTGGAAAAGTCCCCAGTACTCAAGGAAGTAGTTCTTCTCCTCTTGACGGATCTCTCTTCCTTTACTCAATGAGGTTCCTTCAGCCACCACTGTTAAGGAGCTCGGTGACTTGCCATAATTCATTCAGTGGTTTTAGTTGCTTTCTCTGCTATTGCGCGCCATGTTTTGTGTGCTGGCCTTTTTTTCCTCTCTTGGAGGTGTGTGCACCGCTTTTTGCCACCTCCCTGCTTCACCTGGTTTAGTAGAGTGCTGACACTCTGTTTGTTGCCTCTCATCTATGTAGGAAGTAGTAGAGTTCTGACACTTTCACTAGCACTTTTTGAGTCTTACACTGGACAACACCCAAGTGCAGGTGTTGAGTTGGAAAAACAACACCTGTTGACCTTCTGTTGACGGTTGTTGGGTGTTGTTTGCCAATTCCCGGGTGTTATTTTTCCAAAACCCTATAAAAGAGCCCCCCTCTTTCCCCCCAAAATAAATAACAGAGAAAACCAGGCACACAGATAAGTACCAACATCCTGCCGCCTTTCAACAGTCACCAAACAGTTAGAAACAGTAAGTTATTGGCCTTATCCCTGCATTTCCCCTCAGCAACCTTCCACCCAACTCCCAGAAACTCAACCACCAGTTCAGACGCCCAAGGACCACCAATTCAGGCGGCTTCAGCAGACTAGATTCAACCATTGGAGTCACAAGGAGCTTAGTAGGTATTTGCTAGGGAGTTAAATCCCTTTCTTTAAGACCCTTATCATTACTCCTGGGTATAAACACCCCTGCTTGCAGGCCCCAAGTGATTTACAGGTACCTAAATTCTCTGCACTGAAAGATACCTGAATATAGGGACATCAAAAACCCCTGCTTGCAGGCCCTCTTTAAGAATAAAGTCTTTATTATTTGTTTACGCAAATAAATACACCATCCCCTACCCTTCAAACCAAACCAAACCACACCATCTTTTCCCAAAACATACCATTCTATTAAGTTTACACCACGTGTAGCTAGAAGGTTAAAGCCCTTGGCATCACAGAGGCTAACACTATCTTGATTCTTCAATATTGCCGCTGAAGCACCATGCTTACATTTTTGTTTTTGAGGAAAGATGAGATGAAATATTTGGGGTTGTAGTTCACGTCGGCAATAAAACAACAGATGGCCTGGAGCTTTGCATCTTTGGTGTGGATCACTTTTTTTTCTCGAATGTAACGGTTACATCCATGCTTGTGGGTGCATCAGTTATACGGTTTTGGCTGGATTTGCCTGTTTATATGTGTGAGAATAAGATGTATGCATAAGGTTCAGAGGAAACACAACCAAGTAAGAGAAAAGGGATGATTGGAGATAGAAGTTGGAAAAAAGAAGACCATTGTGAGAACTCATTTGGGATGGGTGGCAGTTCTGCAAGAGGGAGATAACAGTATGCTATAGCACAATTATGCAAAGGTAATTTTACGGGTGGTTTGAAAGACCTGCACCTCTCATGTACTACACAAGAATTCTTACAACAAATTATTTATTTTTGTGGCCAATTGTGTGATACAGAAAAAACTATATGTAGTAATCCTTATTAGACCTAGATCAATGGATGAACTATGCAAACAGCTAGATTAACCTCAAGCAGGATGGGTGGATGAGTGGTGTCCTCAGCAGGAATGGAACAGGGGTCAGGTGCTAGTAGGTATGAGTTGTTATTCCACAATGTGAGTGATGTCCTCAGTGGGAATGGAACAGGTGACAGATGCTATGAGTGGATGTTTAAGATCACACTGTTGGATGAGTGGATTTTTAAGATCACACTGCTGGATGAATGAGTGACTTGTTGGTTAATGGTTGCTTTTTACATGATGGTTCAAAATGAAGGGGGAGGAAGGCCTCCTTATATAGTCTATTTACAGGGTGGCCATCTTGTGGTTCTAGACCTAATTGTAAATGAATATGCAAACAAATATGGCCAACTTGTAGTCCCCACTGTTGTGGGGACCGGTTCCTACTAGAAAGTAAGGCCAACTTGTGGTTTGTAATATGCAAATGAATTCATTTATAATATGCCTAAAGAAATGCACTTTCCTTGTTATAACCCTGTGACAGGGGATATCTGTGTATCTTCCCAATTTATAACTATTTGAATCCTTATAACTTTTGATTGAGTGATGCTAGCCTATTAGTTCCAGTGAGTGACTGTAGGTTAAGTGAGGTGTAGAATTCAAATATGCAATAATATCTCTAAGATTATTACTCCTTCTCAATGTCTAATCATGCCTTTATGTAATTGTGATACTTGAAACCATTTGGCACACCACACTGTTGGGGGATAATGAAAAAATATCTGAAAGAAGAGGACTCTGAAAAAGCCATGGCATTACCAGTAAGTGCCAAAGGAAAATCCCCAAACCCAAGTTTTGAAAATCTCCCAAGGACAGAGGTGATGGATGGCTTGGGTTCTGAGTAGGTAGATTGGATTGGAAGATGGCAAGGTTTGAATGTTGAAGATGGGGACAAAATTTTGTGAAAACTACTGTGCCCACCTTCAATTGACATACTCTCCCACCAAAAGGTGGTGATCCTGTGCCTGCAAGCAGGGGGGGGGGGTATAATTCCCAGATCCTCTTGCTGCGCTCAAGGTCTCAGTGTTTTACACACCTCACCCTGAAAAGCAAAGAGGACTTAGTTAAGTCTGACTTGTAAGGAGACTTCTAGAAATTAAATGGTTAAGGTTTGATAAATCATTGCTTCACCAGGTGGTAGATGATTAATAGGCCACCTCTTGGATAGTTCAGTGGGGGACTTCCCTTTGTCAAAATTTCATAATTCATCTCTCTAAAGCTAATTTTTGAATCTTATCTGTTGGTAAGAAGTCATAATCAACTGCTTTTCATCGGCAAATCAAGTTTTGAATTTCCAAATGGAAAATCTAAACCACAGGAATTCTTCCAACATTTTCCATATGAATTGCCGGACTGCAATCCAGCGTTCCTTGCATGGAACAAGGGACTTGAAGGGAGCATTGGGCTCGAGCTTTCAAAGATCCGAACAAGGGGTTGGTTCCTCACTTGTAGTATAGACCAGTCCCGGATGAGAAGAAGGGAAAGTGACAGAAATCTCAGCGTGTTCATTCAACCTTTGATACAAAACTGAGCCCCCTCCGGTCCCTTCACACCAAAATATCAAGGTCGCTGTATAACCAAATGTAAAATGCAGAAGATGTGCTATACTAACAGAATATCTTCTTAATTCACCTGGTCGTTCAAAGCCCTGGTTGACCTACTCAACCCACCTGACTTTGGTGAGCCTACTCAACAAAGCAGCACCATCAGCTTAGCCCACCTACCCAGTTCAATCGGACAGGCTCAAAGGAGCTGCATCCCCATATGGCCAACGAGTGCTGAGCTGGTTAGCGGAATCGGACGCTCTCCAAGCCGCTCATTTTTTCATAACCAAGTTAGTACGAGTCCACAATCACTCATCCGCGATGAATATCTGGATATTCAAAAGCAATGTGTTTTGACTGAAAAATAAGAGAAGGTAGAGGAGGGAGAATGGATGTCTTTCGCAGTGAAAGAGTGCGATTGAATTCTTTCACTACTGCAATTAAACAATTTTATACCTTGCTCAGATATATAGTGATAAGTTTTCAACCAACCGGAGTAGCCTGAGCACACCACCGGCATGCTACTCACCTGAAGCCTTAGCACAAAGTCCATCCTGTGCTCACCGAGGCTCTGCAAAAGGACTGGTCGGTTGGTGGCTGGAATCATGGGAGCTGAGAGGAAACGCAGAAGCAATCGAAGGTTCGGAGCTGCTTAGATCTGAACGAATTCAGTCGCTCAGCAAATAAAAAATCACATCGGGATGAGCGGCGAAAATATATGCTTCTTCTTCCGTTCCGTGAAATGACTTCTCACGATAAACTCATATATAGTTGTGTCTGCGCCGAGGGTCTCTCTTCTCTGATACTCAACTAAAATAGAAGTCTTGGCTGGTATCTGAGTCTTGTTCCCATTACGCTGCGACATCGTGACATCATTCAGTATGCACCCTCTATCGAAATCGAGTAAAGCCTTCCTGTCCCAGCTTCCGACCGAGATCAAAAAGCTCATCGTTGAACATGTGGCATTTCTGACGGACAAGAAAGAGTGGTCTGAAGCTCCCCAATTCTTAGACCTGTCCTACGTGGATCGAGCGTTCTATCAACTGTCTAGTCTCTCAAATTGGAATGTATGCACAAATTTCTTTATGGGTTTGCAATCCTCAGCTCTTTCTTTACTTCCGTGCCAAATGTCTATATATGCAGTGGTTTACTGCCGGAGATGATACTTGTGAAGCCCCTTACTGATTAGTAATAACGCCATTTCATAATCCTCGATAGGAGCTCGACCTACTATTTGCCGGAATACCTTGCCTTCGAGAACTCATTCTTGAAATTCTTCCTCGTCAGGCGAAACGTGTGCAATCGATCATTATCGGACTCCACCCCGGCGACAACAATGAATTGGACTCAGAGGCAATTGACACCGTCGGCGACCGATTTCCTGAACGACAATTGTGTTATATCCTGAAAGTGTG
This sequence comes from Puccinia brachypodii, assembly GCA_019395275.1. Taxonomy (NCBI): domain Eukaryota; kingdom Fungi; phylum Basidiomycota; class Pucciniomycetes; order Pucciniales; family Pucciniaceae; genus Puccinia; species Puccinia brachypodii. Next base: position 5,906 of record LUKR01000176.1, on the reverse strand, counting down.
TACCAATTTGACCAAGTTGAGGGTGCACCTCGGATCAACCTCACTGGACGAGTTCGGCAACTTTCTCGTGGACCCTTTACACCCAATGTCAACACTCTTGCACCCTATCTCTCATCTTTCGAACCTGACCTACATCATGCTAGACAATAATCAAGACGATGATTTCAAAGAAGAGTTCTTGGTCAAGTTAATGGAAAGTATGGTACATCTGGTCCATATCCGTATCAATCGTCTTTCAGGTTCTTTCCCAACTTGCGATTTCTGCGAGTGTCCCAGATCCATCCAGCCGTTACCGTCACCACTGGCAGTTTGCTTGGCTGCACTACCGGCACTGAGAATTATCGATTTCGACAGCGTGTATTGCTTTGATTCGGGATGGAGCAAGCTCAGATGGAAGGGATCGCTGACGGAAATCATACTGCACAATTGTTTCGGAGTTTCTCTCCGTGCCGTCCACGGTTTTTGCAGTCTCTTTGAAGATACCCTGGTTCACCTCTCCCTTTACAATGTTCCCGTCAGCTTGCGCCATGAAGATATGTATCACATCCTACCCGAGTTCGATCGCAGCTACACATTCCGCCTCCCAAGTCTGGAGAGCTTATCTGTCTTCAGCTTGTATCCCCCGGAATTTTTAAAATTATTCAGAGAGTCCTACAAGATCAGCACCATCCGCTTAAAAGTTACGGTCCTTAAATCTTACACTTTTTCGTCGGATGATGTGAAAAGCTTGATAGACCATGATAACCCGATCTGGAGTCACTTGAGATCTTTTTTAATTTATGGAAATGGAAAATTCAGGTCGGATGAAATTGAAGATTTGATAGTTTATGGTTCACAAGCCGGTGTGAAGGTTGAATACGGCAATCAGAAGCGAGTGGGCAACCGATTTTTCGAGGAATGTGTGGATGATGACGCATATGGATGGAGATTCCAAGAACAGATAAACCAACTGGAGATTTAGTGCAGAAGTGGAGGTCAATCTAGCTGATTCAATTGGAAGCAATCGGGAGAGCATAATAGACCTCAATAACACTTTGATCCCATTCGTTCTATGTGAAAAAAAAATACTTGGGCACTGAATAATCCCTTTTTATTTACCAATGTTAATTTTTCTCCCCTAATAATAGTTCAATTCTATTTTTGCTTGCGGGCTCAGAAGCCATGCCTCTCTGGCAGAGAATGTGGCAATAGCCCTTCCCCAGGTGTGCTGCACCCACATGTCCACAACACAAAGGAGGAAACGCGCGTCTTGATAGAGAGAACCCATGCCTATTTCGGAGATAGGGAGATACCTTCTGGCGCAGTTTTTTGGTTAAGCGAAGGCGTGTGGTTCTGGATAGAATGCTGCCAATGAAGCGCTTGCCTCAATTGGCTCATATCTTGTTGGGTTATTGTTATTACCGTCGGGGGAGGTGGAAAAGACGATCAAAGTCATGATCCTTGCGTGGCATGTACTCGGAATATACTTTTTATTTGTATTTTTTTAAGTGTAATTTTGCCTTTGGCATTGCACACTATGAATTTTAAGGAGGGAACCGGACTACAACTAAGTAATAAATAAGAGAGAAGAGGAAATATTTAAGATGATGAGTAAACATTGAAAATGTAAGCGGTATTTCAGACCAACCAACTAGTTAGAGATTAAGTAACAAAAATAGGGAAGAAAAAGGAAAAGGAAAAACGGCAAATAGGTTTTAGCCTTCTGAGAAGAGTTAATTAGCCCCTGCCAAAGGGGTTTGAGGGTGGGGCAGAAGTTGAAGAAATGATGTGTGGGTTCCTTTGCAGCAAATATTGAGGTTTCCATATTGTGCTCACATGACGTATCACCACAGTCTGGGAGAGCTGTTGCATTGAACCATTACCACTATCCCTCAACCATCAGCGTCTGTAGCCTAGTCGGTAAAGGCAGCACTCTAGTATGTGTCTCAGCTTAGCTGAGGTTGTGAGTTAATCTCACCAGACACATCTTGCTTTTCTCACTCTCTACAGCAAAATAGGGGCAGGTTGGGTCAAGACGTTGCTTGGATTTGAAGAGATAGGAGTTCAGCAGGGAGTGGCTCGAGTTGAGCTGATTCAAGATAGCCAATTGGAACATGGGGAGGGGGGAGATTTGCTTTTTCAGAGTAGATTTGGGGAGGGCAGAGGATTTGTCCATGAAGAAGAGCCCAATCTTGGTGAAGCTGTGAGGGAGAGATCTTTCCGGATTTTTGTTCTTGCTGGTGGCCTTGTCTACAATTCTATTGGCCAGCTTGTTCCCTCATACCCCTGAGTGGCCGGGGCACCATACAATGTCAGGATCCAGGGAAGACCAGGTGTCAAGTATAGATTGAAAAAGGTACTGCCCGGGTCTTGCCAGGCCAGGGTTCCTCATTCTGTCTAGTATACTCCTGTTGTACGTAATAATAAAAGCCTCTGTGATAGGGTTATCAGCAGAAATAATTTTTGTCAGTTCAAAGACTAGAAGCAGGCCTATAGCCTCACATTCATGATTGGAGATGAATTTGGAAACACCCAGGGCCAAGGTTAAGCCAATGTCCTTTTTGAGGCACACAGCTGCACTTACCCCACTCCTAGTGACCTCATATGACCCATCTGTAAAAATAATTACCTGGCAATATGTTTCAGTTGAATCTGACACCAGCTTCTTGAACTTCTTGATGGCCTCCTCCTTGGGAGAGGGCATTTTGTGATAACAGCATCTTGACTTGGTGAAGGGGGAAAAATTGCTGTATAGAATATAAATCTGCTTGAAAGTGTTGGGTTTAATCAGTTTCAGGAAAGGAAGCGCAACCAAAGAATGGGGAGAAATCCAAGGGGCCTTGGCCCAACCCTGGGAGATCAAAATGTGCTAAACCACAAAAGATTTAGCTCATTTGGAAATCTTACTCAGGAAGAACCTGAGACATGCTGCAATGACCCCCTCCATTGAGGTCCTGACAGCTGAGGTTGCACAGTGCCATTCTAGCATGGTGGTCCTGAAAGTGCCTAGAGTGTACACAGCGGCTTTTTTATCAGCTTTGTCAGTTAAGGAGGGTATTTTGGCTGTGTTTATCTTTGTGGCCCATGCTGGGGCCCCATAATTCATGTGAGGGAACAAAGAATTGTCATGATCTTGACATGGTCCCGCTTGCTAATACCCCACCAAGAATTGCCCAGAGGCTTCAGCTATGAGAAGGTGGTGTTGACTTGTCAAGTGAGCATATTGAAAGTATCAGAGTATGAAAGACGGGGATCCAAGAAGATGCCAAGCCATTTTACAGTTCCAGCCACCTTGAATTTCTGTTCCCCTAGTTGGAGTACGGCTGGATCCTGTGGTTTATGGGAGAAGAGCGTCAACTGTGCCTTTTTTTTTATCAAAGATTGCACCATTCTTGGTGCCCCAAAAAAGAGACCACTTTCCTTCTATTGTGAGTTCCTGCTGCTTGGCAGCAACAAGATGGATAACATCATCAACATAATCAATCAAGATAATGTCACTGTCCTCCAAAGAAATAGACTTAGTAAGCAACTTGTTGTTGTACAAGATGTAGAGTATAACAGAAAGTGGGGAGCTTTGAGGTAGACAAATCTTGATGTCAAAAGGGGTTGAGATGTTGTTTTCTGTCTTTCAGCCAAGAAAGACTCAATAATGCCTGTCAGGTAGGCTGGGCAGCCTAAACCAGTGAGATAATGAATCATTCTTGAAAGATTTCAAACTGAGAGGATAATTTCATTTAAGAGTATGATACAATGAAAAGGACACGAGTAAGATCTTTATGTTCTACCTGAGAGCAAGGGTACTGGCGCTAGTGGCTAGGTGAATACAAGGACCTATAAAGGCCTTTTTCCAAGAAAGAAAAGTAACAAGAGAGCCTGAGGCAAATGTTTGGGCAAGAAGTATAAAGCAGATAGCAACGAAAAAGATAAAGGAGCTCTTAGGACAAGAATACATCAAGATGAAGCACAAGGTATTCACTGTCTTGTGGGGATAATGAGTTTTTGGATGAGAGATAAATGTGGGTTAGTGAATAGGATTTGGACTGTGTATAAAGGAGCAGGGGATAACAGATCATTGTAAATCAGCTCATGCTTCTTATGGCATCTTGTATTCATTGCAAGGAGAGACTCCTTATGGTAGCTAGTCAGGCATCCTTGCCTGGCCCTTGCACCACTTGGGCAACAAGGTATCCATGGCAGTATCCTGGTCTGGGCCAGGCTGCATAGCTTCTTCCCCTGTTAAGAGGGTAATGTAGTTAGTACGTGTTGTTCAATCCCCCTTGCATGGGAGCCAAGGCGGGAAAAAAGGTATAAGCCAAATTTGACTTACAGGTTGGAGCAGCGAGCTCCTGCCGTGCCTCCGTGGGCAAAATATCACCATTCTGGGAGGGTTAACAGAGGGGTACACAGATTTAACGTCAAGAAAGAGGCCAGTCGACACCTTTCCCTGACACCACTTAGAGCATCCGCATCAGGGAACAAGTTACACTGGATTAGAAAACTTGTTCTCACCCCTCAACCACATTGGGTTGGATTAAGCTGGAGTAGACTAGTTCCAGGAGCACAATTGGGAACAGCAGGGTATAAATTTATACCCCGTAATCCTGGGAACAAGTGTGATTTTGAACATTCAAAATTGATTGGATTAAGCAGGAACATCAGCCTTTGCCTCCTCCCAACTCTCCAATCACAACCAAGTCCTCCATCCCCCTTGGTAAACACTCACCCTAGATCAAGTTTTCCAACTACAAAAATCAATTACTAGTCATGCCAGCCTCAGCTAGACATACCATGCAAAACCTGTCATCAACTGAGCCAACAAACACAAACAACAACACAAGCTCAACCCCAATTGAAACTAACAACACAACATCAAAAAATCCTTTGAAAGCCCCAAAACAAAAGCAATCACCCAACTTCTTGCCTGAGGAAGACAAACGGCTTGAAAGGAGCTGGATGGTCATAACCAAGGACCCAATCTGATCTAACAACCAATAAGAAGATGCATTCCAAGTCAGGGTTTCCAAAGATTGCAGCAGGTAAACAGCAGGTCCTGCTTGGGACGTTGGTGATTTGTGGCCCCAGTACGTCTCAGGTGATTTGAATTTGTGGATTTTTCCCATGAGCTGATTTCCTTGTTGATTTATTTTGTTGATCTAGGTGGAAACAAATGCAGAGAGCATGCCTGAAGTTTATTGCAATCTACAACCAACTTGAAGCCAACCCTCAATCTGGCACAACCACCAAATACTGGCTGCAAGACACAAAAAAGAGGTATTGGGAGCAGGAGGGGAAGCAGTTTCCATTTGAGTGACTGTGGAATCTCCCCAAGCATGTTGTGAATTTCAGATATATTGCCCACCAAGCAAGCAATGGAAGTGCTCAGGTAATGCAACCAACACATCCTGACAAAAATTCTCAGACCACCAAAGCTGCGGCCACCACAAATGTCTCTGAAAGTTGATCAGCAGCTAACAGCTGTCATTCCACAAAAGATTGGGATTGACCCCTTGGAGCCCACAGCTCTAAACGCCTAGTGCTAGACGGTGAATATAAAAGGAAGAGATTGAAATGCATGGAGGCCTCCCATAGAGAGGCAGTAAAGCAATCCGCAGAAGCAACTCACGTAAACAATATCCAAGAAGATCTAGTCGCCAATGTGGCAAGGAAGATTGATGTCAACTTAATATTTCAGAACCCTGTGAACTGCCCAAAAAATATCTCTTGCCAATTTTTACTCAGTGAAAAAAAGAATATTCAAAAAGTGGAATGATCCGGATGCTCACTTACCATCTTGTTCAATACCGGCACAATCAACACTCAAGGTGTCAGCCTTAGAGTCAGCCTAGCTGACCAAAAGTCTGCTATTTAATTGTAAATATTCATTTTTAAAATAATCTGATTTCACAATCAGATTATTCATGAAATTT
>LUKR01000175.1:2293-26043 GCA_019395275.1 Puccinia brachypodii | reverse complement strand
CTTTAAAAGATACTACTCTGCTGAAAGAGCTTCAAAGAAATCCTCTTATTTCTCTAAAATATTCATCTTATTCCCTTGAAATAAATCTTCTTGCCCACCACTCTTGTGTCCTGTTGTCACTAAAGAGACCCAGGCTCACAGACGGTTGGGGGCCATTGGGGGAGATATCTTTGGATGTTTGTAGGTGATATGGGTATATCAAGGAGGAGGTAGAATTTACAAGGCCAGGCAACCTGGGTTCCTATTTCTATTTCCTAAAATTTAGGAAATAGAAATAGGATCTAGGATTTACAGGAAATCATAGAGCAGCGGGAAGTCTTCCAGTAACACTGTAGTTAATAACAAAGTGTGGTCACTTTCTGTAGCTGGACAGTAGTGATGAGCAACTTGACAAAAGTATAAGGAAAGGTTGTTGTGTTAAATTCCTGAAAAGTAAATCCCCAATCAGCAAATCTTCAGACTGAGAGGCTTGCTGTTAGGTGCATCCAGATCAACGCAGGGTGTTAATAGACAACTGGGTATAACTCACCTAGGTTTGTGGTAATCCCAGAGGGATTAAGGGTTTGAAAATAACAGATACTTTAAAAGAATTGTTGAAGTGAATCCAGAATTGTTAAGGGTTGGAATATGGACTTTATGACAGACTAGTACTTTGTTGTATAGGCTGTCAATATATTCTGGAGATTTCATCACACAAGGAAGGGGGGGATTAAATACACAAGGGACAACCAAGAGGGTACCTGTGGGCGCTCACCAAAATGGGCCAAGGCAGGGGAGCTTGGGGGGAAGGATCAGTAGCAGTGTAGGATCAGTAGTGGCAGATCCTCTAAGATTAACTAGTCTTGGGCTAGATGGATATTAGTATTGAACTAGTTATTAACTAGTTCCTTGGCTAATCTCAGGGCTATGCTCCAAGAAAAAGACAACTGATCTTCCTGGGTGTGTCATAGGTTAATACAAATATTATCCTTTGAGTAATAATACATAAGTACTTAACCTTTGAATGAATTAGTAATAACAATGAGTGTTTTATATACAGTGCTTAATATTGTATGGGCGCTGCATGGAGGTAACAATAAGGGAATGTAGTGTCAGCCTTAGAGATACTCAGAGTACCCAAAAGGCTGCACAGAAATAAGAATAAAAAAATAGTAATAACTCATGTAATATTAAATATATTATTATAAATTTGTTATCCTTGTGTGATGGTGAGTGGGGTCACTCACTGAAAGTAACCCCATATTCTCACTCCTTCTATGACTTTTGCACACACTCAAGAGAAATAAAATAAAGTAACTACACTACAGTTACAGAACTACAAAGGGATATAAGTATCATTAAATAAACATACCCACAAGAAAGAAACAACAACATCAAATTACTATTTTATGTAGAGAATAAATATTCATAAAGGAACATGAAATACATCTCATAGAAAAGGAAATGTTTCCTTGAGTGAGGAATATTATTAGAATTCTCATTACTTTACATGAAGACGTTCTATCTTACATTTAACACATGATGAAATTGTTAATTAAAAGTAATGCTAGTGATGTGACAGGGAAAAATAGAAGATACTACATATTTTTTACCCAAAAGTACATGTAAAAACCACTATTGATAAAAAATAGTACCTGTGTCCCAAGACCTCTCCAAAGCGCCCACAGGAACTCAAATAATATTTAAAGGAGCCCATTTTGGCACCAAGGAAAGATTCTCCCAGTATATTCACCCGCCATAAGCCTACAAGTTAAGTCAGAATATCCTCCTCCTGCTTTTAGAGCAGAGTTATCATCCCTTATCCCTTATTTAGCACACCTAAAAACCACTGGAATATTCCTCTAAAGCCCTCCTAATAACTGTGTGAATCCTTAGCCCTTATTCCTTAAATGTCAAGTAGCCAATCACTTTAAGCGCTTACCAGCTATTTTTCTCCACCATATTCCTTTGTTTTCTTTATTAATAAATATAACTTATTAATGATTCAATCATCCTCTTTTTATTTAAGGTTACTCCTCAAATAAATATAAGAGTTTTTCCCTTGTAGTGGCTTAGTAAACCAGGGCACAAGTGTGATAATTAATAAATAATTATCCGTAAATATCAGCATAGTAATTGTACTGGCAGAATTCCTTATAAATAAAGGAATTCCAAACCAAGTTTTATATACATAGCTGATATGTAGGGTACTGTAATTGATAGATAAGTTAATGTAAGGGGGTGTTACAGATAAGGGAGCTTATCTGTTGGTTAAAGGGTAACTTGTAGTTACTTGGGACATGTCAGGTACTGTGACATGGGCTCTGTGGCTGACACCACTTCTCAACTGATCAAACAAGCAAGTGAAACCTATCATCAGACCACCATGTCTGAGAACAAGAACAACTTAGACAGGCTGTTCCAAGTGATAAATTATAAATGGAGCATGAATAACTGAATTTTTTTGTGTGATAAGAGGTCAGATTTTTACATTTAACAAGTAGAAGGCCCTAAGGGAGGCACCCAAACGGTGCCATCCGGGTGGAGGTGGTCAGGATGTGTTTTGTAAACCCCCTGAGCCCCTAGGTGGTTGTGAAGTATTGCAAAGGTGGTATGGGGAAGGGTTTTCCTAGGGGTGTGACAATGCCCCCCCCCCCCCAAACATAGCATCTTTATGTTACTAGAATCTTATTTTTATGCAGGTTATAGGAGGGGATCTTTGAGGGAGTAAACTCCTTGTTAGGTCACTTGCCATGGTTTTTTATTGCTTTTGTTAGATGACTGTTGTTAGCTTTAACATGTGCAACTCATGTTACATAAATCCTTGCAGTAAACCAAACATATTTAACTTCCCATTGTTGACTACAGTTTCTCATATATTCTCTTGTTTGGTTTTCCTTGGTCCTAAGGTGTGCTCCTAGCACTGGTTTATTACTCTTGATTGGTTGCTTGGTTTTATCTTTTTTTTTTGTCTCAGTTTTGGTTTTTTAGTGAAGTATGTGATGAAGAGTCACACAGGTGTGACATGTACACACTTCATTTAAGTTCAACCCAAACTCAGATGGGTTAGGCATCAAATTCTGATCCAATTGTTAGTTTTCTGTCCTTTTTTTAGCAGAGAAGAAATCAAATAGTGGTATTTTTTATCAGTCTTACAAAGTTGCAGTTTCTGGGTTTTGAGTCCCTCAATTAGTTCCCTGGTCTCAATATAGTTTTCTGATCAGCTTTTTCAATATAATTCTGTATTGGGAGTCTGAATTCTTCAGGTTGTCCTTTGAGTTTGAACTACCCCACACACCAATCCCTCCTCCTGTGTGAGCCGGTGTCTCTTTAGTGTTGTGCGGACACAAGGGTAGGGTGATGAATTATTATCTTGATTACAAATAATAATTCAGAGAGGAACAAATAGAGAGAGATAGATCAAGAAGAATAGAGAGAATTAGAGAGAAGGCTAGAAATATAGAGTATTTTTATGTCTTTTATTATTTTATTATTATAGATCCTCTTTTAAATCTCAGACCAGTCTATAGAAGACTGCTGGTAAGCTGCATATATGCTAGCCTCTTGTTTCTTTAGAAACAGAAGGAGGTCTGGTACAATAAATTTTCCAGCCACAGTTTTTATAGACCAAAAGGAACTGGACAGGTTCTTTACTGGGAAACTTATGGGGTTTTCTAGTTAAACCACAAAACTATTAATAATTTTAAGAGGGATCTTTTTAATTTTGTTTATTGATTCTTTTTTTATTTAATCTTTTAGAGAGGAAAGTGAGAGAGAAAAAGAACAAGAACTAGGAGAAAAACTAGAGAAATAACAAATGGAAAGAGGGGGGTGACTTACTTGAAGAATTAATGACACAAAAATGTGGGGTTAATTCTAAGAAGTAGGGGGCCTTTAGTTTTTTCCTTTAAGTATTTTTCACAGCGTGCCTTAATCCTGCGCGTACATTTCTTTTTGTGGTTCTGATTTTTTTTGTGTCTGGGGGAAAAAGCTGTGGAGCTTTGAGAGGGCCATGTATATCTGGAACCCCATGTCAAAGCTCCTCTTTTTGTTTTTCCCACGCATCTATCCTCCTTCAATAAAATCTCAAAGGGGATCTGTAGACGCGCGGGAGCTTTGCTCAGGGGGGAGCAGCTGCAGGCTGCAGTGAGGCGCGCGAGTCAATGAGTTCAAGTTGGGCAGGCACGCGCAGGGCAAGGACATCCAAATTGGGGGTAAAGCTAGAGATGCACACTAGAAGTATTACTTCTAGGAGGTTTCACAAGAGATGAAATAGAGAAACTTATATTGAAATTACATGAATAATCTGATTATGAAATCAGATTATTTTTAAAATAAATATTTACATTTTAATAGCAGACTTTTGGTCAGCTGAGCTGACTCCAAGGCTGACATCCTGGATCTTCTAACAGGTGCTCTCACTCTCATCTCACTTAACCACACCACACACACTCCTTACCCCAAGAATAATTGTGTGAATAGGCCGGCTCATTAAGCACAAAAACTGCCAGACCCAACCTTCAAAATAGTCTGCTCTCATTCTGATGTTCCTGATAGGTTGGTTCAGAACTAAAAATATTCCACAAACAATGAGGAGCTTGCCAAAATCCTGGCTGAAAAAAAAAACTGCCAGGTCGCAGGCCAGATGAGTGGCAGTCCAATCCAACCCACTTTTATCTTGAGCTAACAAGGTCACTCACTGTGTATAGATTATCTGTGTTCTTTGTATTCACTACTTATAAGCTAATACAATACAAAGTATTGCATCACCATCAATACAATATTAAGTTTTACATGTTCAATGTATTCCAAAAGACCAATAATATACATGTATTAATGGCAGTGGAACCTGAATATATATATTCTGGATTTATTGATTGATCCATATACATATTTTGAAATACTGTTAATTTAGAATCCAAATTTTAATTCATAAATGTTTTGTTTTGACAGGGATGAACTACATATTATTTGAACAAGAATTTTTTCTTTTTTTCAATTTTGATTACCACTTTAAACTATATTTGTGATGTAATGTAATTTTATTATAGTGTTATAAAAAATACAAACCACTCTTTTCCAAATAATTAAGAAGTAAGTTACATAGATACTTTCACTTTAGAAAAAAAACATATCCACATACAACATGGGTCACAACCTTCAAGACATATATATACATCAAGTACACTTATCCCCACTATTATTCAATCAATCAAATTTAAATAAACTGAACCTATGAAAAAGAAAAGAAAAAAAAAACATAACTAATATTTTCTACATAAATTTAAATATACTATACAGTCAAACCCGCAAAACCACATACTCATGGAACCACATAACCCCCCATACCACATAGGGGTTTTGTTCCACCCTAGTTGGTGCAGGCCAAAATTGTTTTTTTTTTTGGGCTATACCACATACCCATTTTGGCCGGGAACCAGGGAACATTTTTGCTGTAACCACATAAATATGCATTCTGGTCCTGGAAAGGCACCTTTGGGTTTAATTCAGTTTGATTATTTATAATTTTTTGTTTCTATTTGAAATTTGACTGAAAGTGTGTCAAATTTTAACTACTTGAGACAGCCTTACATACTTTGTTGGCCGTTGAGTACTGACTGGCAAGGCAGTTCAGTAGATATTGCAAATAAAAATAAGAAATAAGTAAATATGTACCAAGGTCCAACCAAGCCTTTCCAAAATAGTGGTGAATCACCTAAACCATCTCATGAGACCCCTCTTGTCTAGTCCATGAGGGTAGTAGTACCCGGGTAGGAACCTACTAGTATATATATATATATATATATATATATATACAATGATACTATTAAGTCTCTTCCAATAACTGATATCGTAAGAAAGGAAAACCAACACCAAAAAAACAAAACAAAAAAGACATAAAAATAAAAGAAATGGAAAGTTAAGAAAGAATAATGTTAGTAATTATGAACTAGATGTAAGTAGAATTGACAATTTTTAAGGAAGTAATTTAAGAAGAACAAAGGAACACTAGCAGGTCCGTAACCGAGCCCAAGAGAAGATAGGGGAAGAGAAGATAAGGGAGAAAAGATAGGGAGAGAGAGAGGGAGAGGAATATAAATACACTGCAACAGCGGGGCTTGATTGTTTTTAATAACGAGTGAGTCTAGTTGACTGATCTACTGATGTGAGGTTTTTCGAGAGACATTCGGGTGCTGGGAAGAATCCGAGTAGTACCTGGTATGAAAGAAAGAGAAAGAGAGAGAGAGATTGACTACATAGGGAAAGATTATACTCTGGACAGTTGTAAGCGGGTGAAAGAAAAAACGGACGAATAGGGGAGGTAGGGATCGATCGGACGGGACGATAAAAATAAAAGAGTATGAATTTAGATGTAAATCTTATTAGAAAGGAACCGATCCCGAACGGCTTGATTTCCGAGGACCAGTTGCCTATGTAACCAAGCGGAGAAGTTAGGGGACCGAAGGAAAGCGGTATAGAAGCCGGGCACGGAGACAGAAGTGGCATTGAAACCGGCCATGAGTCTAGATCGGAACTCTAAGGCTGTAGTGTGCTCCTTCAACGATTTCAGGAATTGTTCAGAGTTGAATGATCCTGTTCGTTCCGGCTCTGTTCTTGTACTCCTATCTCATACCCTCTCCCGTCAGTTCTCTCTACCCCCATAGAGCTTGTCTGTTCTTGGGAGCAGCAAAACTCACTCTATTTCTGTAGGTAATAAGGTAGTAAAATATCGTTGTAAAGGTTGGAGAAATTGTTCAGTGAGAACCGAGAAGTGTCTCGAGATAACGATATCAGCATGATGATCTGAATAGTAAATCAAATCAGTCCACTGCTCCCTCTCTTTCGAATAAAGGGAAAGTAGAGGAAGAAGACTGACAATCTTTACGTTCAAGACAAAGCAACAACTGTTTAACGACTGCCTTATTCTTATGGAGGACTCTTTTACGATCAGTAAGCAGACCGATCTGATGATTAAAGCTGGCGCCCTGTTGACTAAGACTTAATACATTAGGCCACGCATGTGTAGAGGTGAGGATGATCGGATTCGTCGCTCCTATTAATCCTACTGCTCGAGCCTTATTTTCGCATGTTAGTGTGTTCTTTCTTTCGGTTAAAAAAATCTGGTGAATACTTACTTTATTCTTTCCAAATAATAGTCCGAAATCAGGGTCATGAATAGTAATATAAGGTCTCCAATTAGCATGAAAAGGGATCTACAACAAAAAAAAACGCTCTTCCCCCGAAATCAATTCCCATCTCCTATCTCCAAGAATAAAAGGAAGGGACATACGGGACGAATAAGGTTTTTGAGATGAAGGACAGTATCCGAGACGATATCGGGCGTAGCGCCGAAGACGACCAAAGGTTCAGCAAGAATGAGGATTTCCCACAACAACCAAAGCGACGAGACGGACAGGCTTGAGTTCTGTCCATTAGCGTTAGCAGCACTATTTGATGAGGGAGAATGCATCGGATGATTATGATTACTAGGAGAAGGTGTTGAAGAAGAGAATGTGGTTAAGGAAGGATTAGATCCGAATAAAATGTAGCTCAAGTAGGTCGTTGGGTTTGAGGCCAAGACATGATAATCTAACAGCGAATTAGAGTATGAAGAAGAAGGTCTGATACTAGCACTACTATTCGGTTTCGTCGTCGTCGTCGTTGCTGTTGTTGAAAATGTCGTTGAAGTTGTACTGGTAATGATGTTATGGTTATGGGTTTTGAGTAGTTGGATCGGGAAGCTCGATTTCGGGTCCATGATTTGAGCCTGGTTAGGTAACGGAATAATAAACTTATGGTCTTGCCCCAAGAAATTCAATTCTAGATTGGCTCCTGGCGTTGGATCTGGCCTATATATCAACAGAAAAGTCAAAGTCTTCAGCCCTTGATTTTCTTGTGTCTAGCAGGGGGCAGAGAGATAAATGATTTTTTACCATGAAATTATGTTTTGAAAAGCTAGGTCTATACTCTTGGATCCTTGGGAAGCATATAACGGGCCCAATCTCGAGATAATAGTGGAGAACAAGCCGACGTAATCTGGTAAGTGAGTAATCTAAAAAATCCACTTAAAGAAATAAGCAATTATCTTGCGAGGTGGGTAGAAAGAGAAGGAGATTGTTAACGGACAAGGACAAGAGAGCGTTGGTTGTATCCTCGAAGGACAGTAGGGTCCCGTTCTTGGACGAAGTAAACGTATCCATACAAGTCAGTAGACGGTGGATTTTTGGAGAACAGATTAACATGACTATTCCTTCTTGAAGAAGAAGAATTTGCGCTTGAGGAAGAGGATGAGCTTGAGGTGGTGGCGTTCGAATCAGAGCTGAGTTTTGGATTTGGATTGTTTGAGGATGATGCAGAACTTCCAGGGATCCTCCAGCTGAAGATCAGGCTCCCACTTTTGGCGCAATCGGGGAAGGAGGAGAAGGCGATATTAGACATTTGAGAGGGCGTGAATTGAACAGGCGGATAACAATTATCGAAATCTGTATTCCCCGAGAATAACTAGATAAGATCAGCGACAAGACAATGAACAAGTGATTTTTGAAGTGGTTTGTATACCTGGCCCTTCATCTAGATCGAAGTTGATGAGTGCGAAAGTGAGTATCCATCTGTTGGCAGCCTTGAGTTGCTGGGGATCGATTTTGCCAGGATCGGGCACGGGGAGGGTCTGCTTGAGCGAGTAAGGTAATAGATTGTTTTGCTTGGTTTTTCTCTTAGCCGGTTCCAGGGGCGAGGAGGGAGAGAGGGAGATGGAGGTGATGTCGAGTGAGTTTGCGTTTGTTGGCGAGTCCATCGCTGCTGGTTGGTTGTCTGCAAAAAAAAAAAAAATAAAATAAAAAAATAAACATCCACTCGGGAAAGAACTCCCAGGCTGTACACACATACTTCATCTGGTCTTTATTGGATCTTGATTAACTTGAAATCTCGGACTAACAGATTAAATACAGAACCGAAGAACAGGGCCATGGCTTTGCAAAACAACAACAAGAACAAGAACAACGAGAGAAAGAGTACAAGTCCATATCCAAACCAACAAAAAAGAAGAAAACATGGGAAATGACCGTAGACAAAGAGATCATCAGTATAGTTAGACGTATGAAAGAAAATTTTGATAGCGTACCAGTAGAAGTAACGATAATCACGTTATAAGGCATTGAGAAATCCGGGGTAGCCAAATCGATCAAAGCGCACGTAGTCCAATACCTGACACTGCCACCAGTAGTATCTTGAGCGATAAGGACAGCTGGATTTAAATCAAATCCTCTATTTGCATCCGAGAAATATTCGGTATAAAGGAGTAAATCTTTCTCGTATTCGAACCATATCTTCATCTTTCGCGTCTCTTTTTTTCTTATTGTGGCTGAAGATGGGAATCGAAGGGTTAGACTAAAGCTGTATGGTCTCTGTCTTTGTAATGAAGGCTTGATTCGTTTCTGGGTGATCACTTGATTTGGATCTTATAAACCCAACACAAGTCAGTTCTTCATCCCTATATACCCATTCGTTCACTCAAGTATATATCCACTCAACTTGTTTCTATACCATCAACTTCAACTCTTAAAGTATGTAAATAAATCGTCAACCACCAAGGTAACTCCTCAAAATAAATTAACTCTTGATCTTGATAATCTTTAATAATCGAGATCTCGATTCCCATCGATCCTCGAGTTTGTCCATGACCCATTAATATCCTTTTGGTTCTTATCGGTGCTGTCTTATACCTTTCCGCTATAAAGAAAATTATTATTATCATTATTATTATTCAATTTGACAACTTGATGCACTTTAATGATATTTTTGTGGGGGGGAATGATACTCACGATATTTGAATTTGTCTTCAGTTGGCCATTTCATCTCAATTTCTAAAGGTAAGATAGCTACAACACACCGCATCCAATCCAAACATCTGAAAAGTGTGACTCTCTATCTCTTGCTATAAATTAAATAAAGACGAACCTTTGAGTATATCATATTCATGTTTTCCATCGATAGCTAATCCATCAGCATGGGCAATGGGATGGATAATCGCTTGTCGTCCCTCTTCTCGATCATCATCATTCGGGTCTATGATCGAGATCTTACTCGACGTTGATAATTCGCATCTTTTAGTTACCGATTTCCCAAAAATCGATTTTGAATCCCAATCTGTGATTTGATTTTTTGTTTTTAAAAAAAACGAATAGTATTTTGAATAGACTTTAATACTTGTAACTTTTGAGTGGTAGAATATTAACTGACCTCTTTTAGTAGTTTTTCGAACTTGATCAAGTACGGCTTCGATTTCGATTTGAAGTTTGAGATTCGGATTGTCAGAAGATTGAAGATCTTGACGATGATTAAACAATTTGAAGCGAATAGAGTGCCAATTCCCGTCGAATAATTTATGACTATCGATGAGTGAAGCGAGACCGGCATGAGCCCCACAGGGCAAGAGTTTAAAGAGGGGGCTCAAGTTTTCAGTACAGGGTTGTTCGATGGGTAGTAAGCCGTGAAAGAACGATCCCGATTGATTGGTGTGAGTTGTTGAGGGTGGGAAGAGCTGGACGGGAGGGTCTTTGAGGAGATGTAGCCGATTTAGAGAGCCACAGAACATCCCCGCCAATGTGTTAGTGAGCTCGGTAGCATTCGACTGGTCGTCCACCCAGGCCGCCAGTTCGGCACCTCTCGGATACCCCTGCCATCCTTCGAGCACAGGCTCCGCCCATCGATCGTACTCCCATCTCCCACGGGAAAGACTCAGGCTAAGTTGATCGATCCCGAATCGCTCGCTGAGTTCGAGCACCGAGATCGGTAGGAGGTCCGATTCTAGTAGCTTTACGTTCGCTGATCGTGGACTCCATAACGGCCGGGTCGGCAACTCGGTCTGAATTTCAAACTTGAAAATAGTGTGTAGCTTCCCATCTTCCAGGGGTCGGATCGTCAATGACTCCGTGAACGAATCCGACGGTCTTGTTGATGATTGAGTTATCGTCGAGTGGAAGAATAGCAAGAGCGTGACAAGCGACCTCTTCAGAAGGGATATCGTGCTCCTCATACCCCGTTTTCCGTTTTCCGTTGGTTGTTGACCGTTTTCCTTTTTTTTCGATGGAGAGGGCCAAAGAAGCCAGACTCAGGACACGGTCAACCCACTCGACCGGACAAGCCCACCCTCACCCCCGATGACGTCACTCAGAACTGAGGGCGGGGTGCACGCGCTCCAAATCCACGCATGCATCGACCGCAGCAATTTCTGGAATCTCTAATATTCGCCAACAAAGCACGAGGCGGTTACTGCTTCGTCAAAAAGCGGAACTGATAACACCAAGCGGGAAGAACTTTTTCTGGTCGGAGGTAGTGGCCGTGTAAGGCTCTCCCGGGCTCACGTGCACAGGAAATCTTGACCATGGACACTTGAGCTGAGATTTGCATGGAAAGGGATCCAAGGAGAGTCTGCGCAAGAAATCCATTCTCGATCACATGGTGACTGACCGAGAGTTAATTTTTTTTGAATTATTATTTGTATGCAAATTAATGAACGTGAAGATGGAGAGCAATCAATAGAGGATTATAATGGGAATGTAGACGAGAAAAATACGGCCACTTCCTTTAGATATGGATTGAGGTATTTAGAAGGCGAGATCAGTAGGTACAACATATTTATATCAGTGATCTGCCATCCATATCAAGAAAAACATTATTGCGAGAAGAGGTAATGCTTCCGAAAACTTTTGAATGACCTCTCGTTGATGAGCGGAATCAGCAGGACGTCTAGCGATCCTGACTGGGCCGCCAATTCCAGTGCCAGAGGTGAGCAAGGAAACCCCTTGACGAACGATCCCTCTCCCAGTCGAAGCAATTTCATCTGGGATAAAGGTGGATAGATTCGGAATAGTTGGGATCCGGAAATCAGTCGAATAGGTGTATGAAGAGGAGTGATCATCAACTGTCAAGATTTCTTGCAAAAGCTCGGGCGGAATCTCTGCGGGTTCGTCACTTGGACCTCGTGTTTGTCGGGTTATTCCTGGCCGAAAACTGTCTGGGATTGCCTGTCGACATACCGGACATGAAGGATTCCCTTTTTCAAGTAACATTCGAATACATTTCTTGTGGAAGGAATGTCTGCAAGGTAATACATCAAATCTTTCAAGTAAGTATTTGTTCCTTCTCCCTAAACAGATCGCACATTCTCTACCCTTGAATGACTTTGACCCATACGGTCAAAGGAAAAAAAAGACAGATAATCTGTAGTCAGTTGTCAGATCCGGTCAAAATATTTTATCCCAAGTGACTCGCTTACAGGAATCTTTGCTCGTTTAGAGGGACGATGCATGGGTCTGGTGGAGTAGACCGGCACCCGAGCCTCCAATTGACGAGCAGAAGATTCCATAGGATTGTCGATTGGGGTTCGTGATGGGGTTAACCCATTCAATTTATCCCCGCCTTGCATCGGCACGAGAGATTCGTGGGCCATGAGGAAAGTCTACAGAAGGAACACGAAAGAATGTAAGCTTCCTGACAAATACGCGCATGAAAAACATGCCCTCAGTATAATCATTCAGAAGAACATCCTCACAAGGTTGAATATAAGGATAAAGAACACTGTGAGCATCATGTCTGGAAAAATCAACAGGAAATTTGGTCCACTGCAGTGCCTAGTAGCAAAATGGGAATTTGTGAAGAATTAAAAGAAAGCTTAAAATTCTGATCAAGATTTTTCCAGGAAGTCTGGGTTCATCATGAACTTCCAAACTGAGAGGGCTGTTAATATACAATAGCTGAAAGGCGAATGGCGGTGATCTCGTTGAACTGAAATACTCGCCAGCTTCCTTGCCGGTGACCACTAGCATCTCAACGAAACGCTCTGTCAAACGACCATCCGCTCATGTTACTACCATCAACGCAGTCCAATTCTCCGTCTCAGACGAGTATAAGAATTAGAAATCACAATGTCGAAAAGGCGTCGGTAAAGCTCACGATCGTAGCCGCCTTCACTTCCCCAGATCAACTGGCCAGATGCGGAGGAGTTCCATTTGTTTACTGTACAAGATTACCGTTGAGTAAAAATTTGATCATGTGAAGACAATATGTGGATTTTGTATCGATCGCCAATTTCATCACTTGATTTAGGGCGGAAAATTATTTTACACGGTTAGAATGATGGTTACAGAATCCGTAACTGAGCCATGACTTACATTACTTATTATTGAGAATCCTTATAGGCTTTACGGTCGAGAGATACAACAGATTATATACTACATTTAAAGACGTTGAAACGGAGAAGACCCAACCGGTCACGTATCACGAACTCCGGCCTACTGAGATGAAGATGACCGAGCTGATTACAGCTGACATTTTATCCGCAGTCTTTGTCATCGACACCACGCGCCGTTTGCTAATTTATTTAAATGTGTCAATAGAATTAGCCAAACTTGTCGGATCGGAGGTTTCATGAATGTGAAGGGTGGGAAAGGGTGTATTTTGGTGACAACATTTATAAACGTGTTTTCATTCATTTTTTTTCGTTTTGCAAGGTACATATATGGGACTGGAACTTTACGCGAATGTTTTCCTCGCTCACGCCGAGAACTCCTCCGAAGAGGGCTGAGCTCCCTGGAATGAAATAAGATAAGCTTTATACCACAAGAAAAGGAGAGAGAGAAAAAAACTTTGGGCCACATTAATTTTCCAGCTATGGCATCGGTCAGTGGCAGAACCAGTGAAACTTGGCTGGAACTGGCAAGCATTCATTAGACTAAACAGGGTTTTTTTCAGTTTTTCTTTCTTTTTTTCTTTACCCCTCTTGTTTTCAAGTATCTTGTTGTTTCCTAGTCTCATGGACACCTATTCAAACTGAGAGGACGGACTAGCCGACATTCTTGAGAATATTTAAGCTCAAGGGCGAGGCAGAAAGAGTTTTTCTATGTGAACCCATGGTGGGAAGGAGCTATCAAATGAAAATGAACAAACTGAACAACGTCACTTTATTTAAAGGGTTCTAAACTTCACCTTCTGAGATGACATGTGATAAATCCCACACTGACACAAACAAGCAGCTACAGTACAGCCTGGCTTCCCTCCTCCTCATATGAGCTGGTGAATAGGGGCCCACAAGAAACCTTCAAATTGCAAGATTTGTTTGCCAAATTATTTATTGTTTTGGGGGGAGGGGGGTGGAAAAGTGTAAATGAATCATATAATCATCCCAGAAGGAAAGTTGGATTTTGAGGTCAGAATTATATCTATGTGAGAGAGCGCACTGGCTGGTATCTGTCATGAAAATGTTAACTACCTTCTGGCTTTGGGACATGCAGTGGTGACCGGTCATACTAACTTGGCAATGACTGGCTGAGGAGAGTCCAGTTGACCGGCTGCATAGCAGTTTGTGTTTGCCCAGTTTGCTGTTTGGTAGTATTGGTATATGAATGATGAACCGCTTCGCATGTCTCTGGTCAACTCTGACTTGGTGATCAGTGGTCACTGGTGCAAAGGAACTACATACAAACCAAGCCAATTGTAGCACTGCCAGCATAATTAACTGAGCTGAGATCATCCCACTTAAGCTGGGATGCGGTAAACCAATTGAAACTTGGCTGATCTCAACCAATTAAATACAAATGCAATGTAACCCCCTTTGAATTCAATTTCATTGGTTAATATCAACCAAGTTTGAATTGGTTTGGTGCATCCCAGTTTAACTGGGCTGATCTCAGCCAGGCCAATTATGCTGGCAGTGCCTGTCCCATCTTTGATCAAGAATCAGCTTACACCACCGGGTCACCTTTTGTGATTGGTGGCCATTGGTACAACCCATGGATGAATTGTCAGCAGTTTGCCAACAAAATTTCAGATCAAGGACCATTGGTCCAACCCAATCCTTGATTGGGGCCTGTGGGTTAAGATAATCCACCTCCATGGTTTCAGGACAATTGGGAGGCAATTTGCACCACGCTTGGCACAACCTTGGGACTTTGCTATTGTTGACCCAACCTCAATTTGAATATTTCATCAAACACTCAAGTTGGGCCTGGTCTTGACCACTGATGGGCCGCCCACTCCTGCGGGCCCGTTTGCTTGCAACATGTCAGACAGAAAAAGGCCATCCTTTTTTCCAAGAAGTCAAGGAAACTTTGTCAGAAAAAAAATAATAAAAAATAATAATATACATGACACTTAGAAGGAAAAGGGTCCAAAAAATGGACCATTCCATGCTCATGCATTTTTTTGAGTGCAGAGCAGAAAAGCAACAATGGCCGAGTGGTTAGGGTGGTGGCTAGAGATGCGTGCATCATGATGTAGAGGGTTCAAACCCAAGTCTACATTTTTGGAAAATGCGGCCCCTTCAGAGGGCTATTGGAGGTTTATTGGGAGAAGGTTGGGGAAAATGGTGGGTTGGTATGGTATTGGGAGGAGGTTGGAACAGTCCAAGCAGCCAACGCACTGTGCATTCCCATTTGGGGACAACATCAAAATGTGGACACAATCTTGGTCACCAAAGCCAAAAGTTTTTTGCCTTGGTCCAATGCTGAAATATGTATTGGTCCAATTGCAAGATGAACCGGTGGTCTACCCACTTGGACTGGAGCTTCCCAAGCCGTGACTGACTGTGGTTACAGGCAACATCTAACTTAACGCAAGTTCCTCGCTTTGGAGAGGTGGGGGTGAGGAGTGCGCAGCACGACTCCGAGCGCAAAGTGCAAGCCTCCAAAGGAGGGACTTGGGTGGTATGTCCCAAATCTAGCCCGGGAGCTGGCAGCGTTTTGGTGGGACCAATTTTCCCCTCCCATTTCCCCCTCCTTCCCAACACATATCCTTCCTCCGGAAGTGACCATGGCATAGCCCCCATTTTTCCCTACCATTCTGTCAAGACAGAATGGCCATGGGCCTCCTGCTTGTCTTGTGAAAAATTATGAAAGATTCATCTTTTCACACAAGTCTGAAGAAGGAGGCACATAAAAATTCCCATATATTCCAATGGATTCCCTCTCTATGGGCTATCAGGCAGGAGGTCCTGTAGGCCTCCTGTACCTCTCTCAGAGTGTCTGCATCGGTGCGCAAGTTACCCCAGGATTAAGAAATAAATTTGCAACCTGAGTAACGCTAATCCAGAACCCCAACCACATTTGTTCAGGGTTAACCACAGGTGCAAGAGGCCTGCTCTTTGCTCTAATCCAGTCAACCTCATTGGCTCCAACCAACTATGGCAAACGAAGACCTTCCATTGCAAGAAGATGACTTCATCAACATGATACATCATGTCAATCGCAACCGTGTTCTAGCCCAGCAACTTTTTGATAACAACAAAGATATAACAGCTGCGTTGGATTGGCACAACTCTTATGTGTACAAATTCAACGGGAGATAAAAATGTATGACATGTGGAATGCATATTATTATTGCACCACTCTCTATGGGATAACCCGGAGCCACGGATCCAGGGAGTCTCTCACTGCAACCCACGCAAGGAAGTAATTCTTTTTGCAAATGTGGGAAAAAAAACTTATCACGCTGAAAAAAATATACTCAGCAGCCCTGATCCTTCAGGGCATTTGATTAGGCCCGGTGGTTTGCGAGCAATAGGCAATTGAGTGCCGTGTGGGCCAAAAAAGCCCCAATACAGCCCAGCTCCCGGGCAGCAGCTGGCACTTTCCTCCCAAGCCCCTCCGTCGGAGGCTCGCTTCGCGAGGTGCCCCGGGCACGACCGGTGGTCCCTCCGATCGAGGGGGTTGTGATAAGCTAGCGGCAACGTGAGGCCGCGTCTTCGGAAACAGCCGGCGATGGTGTTGACGGCTGGTGACGTCACGAATTGGCTCTGGATGTATGCGTGTTGTGTCGGGGAAAGCCTCCGGGGGATTCGCGGGTTCCTTGTTTATCCAGCCTGCCCCTTGGCAGTCAGCACGCCCTACGCTGCACAATCTGCTACCGACCTATTTACATATCATACAGTATCCTCTTCCGACATATCTAAATAAATACCCGCTACACGTGGTTCCGGTTGCCTCAATCCAATGAAGGTATCCCATCTTACCGAGCCCACGCGAACCACCCGAGCTAGGTTTTCAAAGTACTGACCAAGTGGTGGTGAACGATCCACAGATTCTGACCCGAGCTGAGGAAGAGGACCATTACCAAGCAGTCGTCAAAGGAGGCACCAGATGGGGAGTGACTGGTGTGGCCGGTGGTGCGACATCCGCATTCATTGCTAATCGGTATTGGTCCGGATTTAGAAATTTAACGGTTTTGAGTCGTCAATCTGCACCAAACGTTCCTCCAGATGTCGGACATCCACTCACCCTTTCCATCTTTTTGTATTTTATCCACACGTAGTTACCACTGAAAGCATTCGCGGTCACATCGATCGGGACGTTCTCGTTAATGATCGGAGCGGATAGAGCGTCACGAGCCTACGATGAAAACAAATTTGAAAACGATGTAGATGAGCGTTGGAATGATCAAAACATGGAACATCGGTTAGGTCTAGATCATGATCAAGATGGCGATCCTGATCAAAAGAGACTCGATCGATCGGATTCATTAAGTTCAAGAGATAAAATGCTCGGATATTTCAAGGAAAAACAATATGAAATCGTGTTGGGAGGGTAAGTAATGCTGTTCCTACTCCGCTCCTAGTCAATCCCAACTGTGCTAAACCTTCCTCGCTTCCTTCTTGGGTGAAATCTGGCTTTTAGCTGGGCTGCTTCGATGGTCGGCTCCTTTGCACTCGTAGCGGCACAACCGTTAGCATTTACACAAAAGCTGGTTCAAGCGAGAATGTATGTTTAAGAGATAATTCAGTCTTTACATAGAATGAGTACAAATATGTTTCCTTTTGCTCTTGGTCTAGGTATGCTCAAAGCTTAACGGTGGCGATGATCCTTGCTTCGGCTGGATTGGCAAGTATGGCTACTTCGAGTTCGAATGAAGCGGCATCCGAACAAGCATCACGAACCAATTCGATGTATAAGTTTAGTTGCCTACCTTCTTGTTACCCCTCTCCCCACATATGTATATACATGCAGAACACTGACACACTTTCTCGATTCTCTTTTTAGGTTCAAGAAGGGATCCCCTCATGAACAGCGTGAACGAGAACTCAAAGACACCAAAATCCAACAAATGTCTTAAGAATTTTACATTATCTGCTCTGTATATATTGGTTTGAAGCATTCTCTTTATTAATTAATAGTATACTTTGAGAGACCTATTTCTGTAGCTTCCTTATTATTATCGTCCACAAAGCATCTCAAAGCAGCCTACTATTATCATTAGATTTGATTCGTTGGTAACCCATAAGGTCCCACATACATCTAGTAAATTATTATTCCCACATTGCTCATTGGTGTTCAAACATTATACTTGGCACACAACATAGCTTTATCATAGAATTCAATTGCTTTGTTTACTTGGCATCTATCTCAGCCCTCACTCAGCCATTTTTCTCAAGGATTGACTGCACACTTTTATTACAATTTTAATTGTTTTGATCTTTTCCAATAGGATTATCTTTTAGCCTCCTTTCTCTGCCAAATTGGCAGGGGCATTGGATGACTTGCTGTGAGAATCTGGGAGCTGTCCAGTTTCAATTTAGAGCCTCTCAAATCAATTTTCTCTGCAAAATTTTTCATGTGGAGGGTCCTAAATACAGGTCTGCAGGAGCTCCACACCAGAAAGGACATTGGCCATCCATTGAATGTTCCTTTATATTTCATCTGATGATTCATTACATCCAATTTGAACTGTGCTAACAGAAGAAAGATTTTTTTGTTCTTCATGAGTGATATCAATATGTAGAAGTCAAATGTGTTACTTTCTATTTTCTGATATATCTCTAAGTCCATATCATGTTCCATCTCTCTACTGGATCCAATCTGTAACACACACCCAGAATTCATTCATTCATATTATTCTTAATTTATCCTGGATTAGATCCATGACTACTGAACTTTTGTTGAAAATCAAAATCAATAAATAAAGAGGATTGGAAAAACAACACCCGGGAATTGGCAAACAACACCCAATGACTGTTGACGGACGGTTGGCGGGTGTTGTTTTCCCAATTCAACCCCCGCGTTTGGGTGTCGTCCAAACAAATATAAATATCATTTTTTAATATTCTTTTATTTTTTATTAGGGTGTTGGCATAACGACAACAAGATCTTTGATAAGAGTACCCAGGGGACTGCCTCTGTCTACTTGAGGTTCAGGAGCTTTCCTCCCTAGCTCCATATCTGAGGTTGCACTGCCAGCAAGGCTGGCTTGGATGGCCACATCCAAGTAGATATTGGTGCAGCCACCTGATCCAAGCTTGGCCGCTCGGCCTCCAAGAGAATCACCGGCCAATTCAAACCGGTGGCCAAACAACCAGGCCATTGAGTTTGAACTGGTTGGGGTTTCACTTGGTGGCCAAGCACCCAAGGTCAAATCAATGGCCGCAACCAATATCAACTTGGATGCTGCCATCCAAGCCAGCTTTGCTGGCAGTGTTAATTGACGGAAAGCCACAGAAGGTGGAGACGCCAGCCTCGGACGCTAGCCATGCGTACTCCCAACAGGATATTGATTTGGCCAATGATTAGATTGTCTTCAGCAATTAAAATCAAATATTTGCTTTTGTCATTTTTTTTCTCAAAGATGTCTGCCGGGGTTACTCCTTGGGAAGATTGTTGGCATTCTTGACTTGCTTTGGCCATCCCAATTTCAGAGCCGACACCCAAAAACACCCTTCTTGGGTGTTGGATTAGGATGCTGATACCCTAATAAAAAATAAAATAAATATTAAAAAAAGTATTTATATTTGTTTGGACAACACCCAAACTTGGGTGTCAAATTGGAAAAACAACACCCGCCAACCATCCGTCAACGGTTGTTGGGTGTTGTTTGCCTATTCCCGGGTGTTGTTTTTCCATGATCCAAAAAGTGAGATGATATATATATACACTTCAAACATCTGCAATTCACTCCTCACATAGAATGTGAACTGGGATGAGGGAATTTTTTTTGACTAATTTTCAAAAAAGACAATATGCCAGTAGTAAAATTGAGTGATATTGAGCATGCTCAGCCAAAAATAATAATAATTCAAAGCTGTTTAAAGCATAATTTTATTAATTCTGGTAAACTTTGAGGGTGGTGGTGAGCACACTTAGTTTTGCTCAGTTTTGGCTCAATTGTACTACTGGGCCAATTTGTTTAAGAAACTTACAATTTTGCTCAACCTAAGAGCCATTTTTTTTGTGTGGGGGAATATTTGTAGTGATACTGGGACATAAAAAAGTGGTATATTTCTAGTCTTTCACGTGATATTCATGGGAAAAATTCTGGCTACCACTAACAGTACATCAGTCATGCTATCAGTATGGACAGCATAGCATGGCAGATGTACATGTTTCTAAACTTGCAGGTTTTCTGTTTTCTTTAAGAATTAGTTTCCACTAAACACAAGAATCTTATTGGTTTTGTCCGCCCTGTTGACTTGTGCAACAGCTTCTAATAATTCTTTGCAATGATCTGGATTTTTCTTTTCAATAATTGCAGCACAGCAAGGTAGACCCCCAAGGGAGTTGCCTATGCTCATTTGGTTGCTAGTGAGCTCAGCCTGAAGCAAAGAAATGAAAACAGGTCTTTCCCAACAAGCTCCTCTGTTTGGATCAAATGGGGTAGGACATTGTGACAGACCATTCTTTATTTTAGCCAATCAAAAGTGTAAATGTATTTTTGAAATCTCTTCATAAATCCTATCAACTGATCTTTTTGTTAGATTATATTGATGAACCACCATGCATATTTCATGAGTTTCAATCACCAGAACTTCCATAGAGTCTTTCTTTCATTTCTGTCATTGTTTGTTTGCTCATATGTTTTACAGATTTTTATCCCTTTTTAAATGATATTTTTGTATACCATTCCATACCCAGATGAGATCATGATCAAATAAGTTAAACAGAACATTTCTTGAAAATATGAACACTGGTAACTACTGAAAAGAAAAGAAAGAGCAAAAAGCTCCACAAAATTAATGAAAAAAATATCATTCAAAAAGGGATAAAAATCTATAAACATATGAGCGAACAAACAATGACAGAAATGAAAGAAAGACTCAATGGAAGCTCTGGTAATTGAAACTCATGAAATATGCACGGTCTATGCAAAATAATTAGGTTTGTTGGACTACTCCAGATCCCAGTGAGTTTCCATGCTTACTTCCCGCAGTCCTTACAATAAAAGAAAAGATAGCAAACCAACAAAAGCATGCCAACCGCTACCATCTGTGGGATGTATTCGGTAAGTTCGTTGATAACGGATGAATCCAAGTATTGATTCACTCCTCTTTGAACAGACTCTAATGCCCCTGACCAATCCCCCAATGATTGATACCCTCCTTGGTAAGCTGGCCTACCAACATGGTGTTGGTCCTGACCCCCGTGAAATGGGAACACTAGTGGCGGATACTCCTCTGGGTAAGCTGGCATACCTGTATAGTGGTGACTGGCGGCAGAGCGAACGGAAAATATAGGCTGATGAAACCCATGAGGTGGTGCTTGCGGATAGCCCGGAGGTGGTCGTTGCTGATAGCCCGGAGGTGTTGGTTGCGGATAGCCCTGAGGTATTGGTTGCGGATAGCCCTGAGGTATTGGCTGCGAATATTCCTGGGGTGTGGATCGCGAAGACCCCTGAGTGATTGGTTGTGTTCTGGGTTGTGCTCGTTCATTCAACTCTCTTTGAAGTTGCCGGGCGTATTCTGCGTCTCCACTGGTGTCGGGTACCATGTAATCAGGTTCAGGCTGGGGGATGGCAGTGTGCGAAGGTCCGGCAGGGGCAGGAAAGGTTCCAACCGAAAGTCCGTGATTCAATTCTTCTTGAAGTGAGAGCGCCAACGCGAAATCTTCAGAGGTGTCATGTCCACCCCTGGAATGTCCGCGCTGGTGAATGTAAGTTTCGGTATGAAGTCCGCGATTCAATTCTTCTTGAAGTGAGAGCGCCAACGCGAAATCTTCAGAGGTGTCATGTCCACCCCTGGAATGTCCGCGTTGGTGAATGTAAGTTTCGGTATGGAGGGGATGGGGAGTATCATGCTCATGGGCAATCGCCCAAGCCAGATCTCTATCACTATCATGGCGATCGGCGCCGATCGGAGGACCACCATGCCCAAGGGCGATGTCCCAAGCAAAAGATCGATCAGTGGCATGTTGCTCCGCGCCACTCGAAGTAGATGCAAGCCCGCGAGAAACTTCCGGGGCGTTTTCGGCCAAGTCAAGGTCGGTTTGAACTATTTCCATTGCTGCAATTTCGTCGTCATCAACCACAGGCGGCGGTCTTGGCAAGCTTGCCAGGTATTTCCGTCGCTTTTCCGTCAATGGTGGACCAGGCGCCCGGCAGAGTGAGCATCGTTTCTCGTTGTCAACCAAGTCCTGAAAGCACTTTTTGTGGTAGCCGTGTTGACACAATGGCCATCTCTTCACTTCGATGATCTTTGGTGTCCACCAATGTTCTTTCGTCATGGGCTCGAGACATATAGGACAATCACCTAACTAAACTCATCCCCAGGCCGATCCGACAGTTGAAAGTGGTCAACAACCTTCTTTGGTGATAATTGTCAACCAAACTGGATCACTCACGATAGGCGCTACCTCATTCACATATTGCGTCAAATCCTCAGCAGGCTCTGCGGCCCCCTCGATTAAACTTGACGGCTGTGTTGAAGGCTCCGGGTGAGGGGCATTCACAAGGATTCGCCCCCCTCCGTCGAAGGATTGAAGCGAGACTCGAACGAGCTTTTCCAAAATATTCCCTCAGTCAGTCCCAATCCTTTTTTTATATAAATAATAACAGGTCAATCAGGGAAATTAGACAAAATCCTCTAACCAGAATGTGCATGAAATAGGAAGCAATTATCCACATTCCCTTAAGACTCAAAGTTCCCGATCCGAACCCTGTGAGCGTCGTGCAAATTTACAACTCAATCTCTATCATATAGTCTAGGCTCTGTCAGTGCGTCCGTCCCGGTTCCAGATCGATCGGACGTCACAGCAGGTTATGTAGTCTTCTCGCGGGATTTCTGGAGAGTATTGCCAGAGGGTAGGCTCCCTGCTTGTGATACAATGGGATCGGGGACGATGTGGGACGTGGGGTTGGAGCTGGGGGCTTGTTCCGTGGAGTACGGTGGACCTGGACCGACACAATTTGTGTCCCCAGATCTCAATCCGCGCCTAGACATTTTCCCCCCCTCGTTTCATATCCTACGCGCCTAACAAACCTCCCTGTGTCTCACAGAGAGGCTTTTCATGAGACACGCGCGGGTTGGGATGGGGCCTGACATTCCAGGACCCGTATTGACCTTTCTTTACGCGTTTTGCGCGTTCAACAAGAATTATTCGCGATCCAGAAGCCGCCCTGAGTATCTCGAGACGCTGAGATCCGCGCGCTTCATGTGACCTAAGTTAGGACCCAACCCACCCATATTGAGGGTGTGATAATGGTTTGAAGTATTGATGGAGGAATCTTCCAAAAAAAAAAAAAATTCAGAACCATGGGAAAAATTCCGAAGCGTTCCCATGTACAGCTAACACAGGAAAGCTTGCTTTTTTTTGTTGTTGCCCTCTTTGAGGCTACACGCTCTGATCCTTGCCGCAGTCACGGCACTACATCTACCTTGGTTTATAGTCCGAAGGGGATTTGATTATTGGGAATTTCATCATCACCTTTCT
This sequence comes from Puccinia brachypodii, assembly GCA_019395275.1. Classification (NCBI taxonomy): domain Eukaryota; kingdom Fungi; phylum Basidiomycota; class Pucciniomycetes; order Pucciniales; family Pucciniaceae; genus Puccinia; species Puccinia brachypodii. Next base: position 2,383 of record LUKR01000175.1, on the reverse strand, counting down.
CCGTTGCACCTAGACTACCGTCTGAGCTACAACATTTTTCGTGAGTTTTTTTTTCGCTTCAAAAAAAAAAAAACGCCCCCGAAAAGCCCC
>LUKR01000174.1:10607-21922 GCA_019395275.1 Puccinia brachypodii | reverse complement strand
GGGGGGGGGGGGGGCAACAAGTCAGCAACCAAAGCATGCGGAAAAGTATGCCAAGAACACCTATGCATGAACGATTGGAGACTTACTAGTATGAGGTGGATCTTCGGGCTGAAGGAGGATTGCAGGTTAGAGTTTGAATGCCGAATTGATAATTTCAGAAGAACTCACAACTTCCCCCGGTTTGAGTTCCGCTTTCTTTGGGTCGAGCTCCTCGATCCCAGGTTTCGGCGCTGACTTGGGCTGAATGATGTTTATTAGCACAAGTGTTCATCGCAACAGAGGAATTTGAAAGCACTGACAACTTCCTCTGGCTTCAGCGCTTCAACTTTTTTCGGATCGAATGACTCGGTGCTCGGTTTGGGGGCCTGCTTAGGCTAAAAAAATGGTAACTTTTTTCTTCAACTAAGCTTTGATGTTGAATCCAAGTATTTGAAACACTTACAATCTCACCCGGTTTTGTTGATTCAAGCGCTTTTTGTGGATTGAATGCTTCCGTCCCCCCGGTGTTTGGTGCCTTATCCAGAGATAATGAATTCTGAAGTGAAAACAATCGGTGTCATTGGTATGAAAAAAATCAATTCACGGAGTGGGATATCTGAAGACTGCTAGACTAACTTGTTGAAAGCCGGGGGTCTTCGGCTTGAGAGCTTTGGAAAAAAGTGGAGGATAGCGTTAATTTTTGGTTTGCTGGATCAAGTTTGGATTGGAAGAAAGTATGAATGGTGAGAATTTATTTACGGGGTAAGGTGGCTTCAGCTTTTGTTACTATCATTTGATCGTCGGCGCCGGACGCAAGAAAATATCAAGGTTAAAAGTTAATGACATCGCTTCTGGTGTAATCATCAGTTGGAAAAAAAAGGTGGAAGAATGTTTTACCAGGCAGTGATTTTGATTTGGCTACAACAATCAATTTTTGGTTTTGTTTGTTGAGAAAGAGAAGGGATTGTTTGGGAATCGAAAGTCAATCAGTGCCTGAAGGAATTCTTCTTTGATTATGAGCTTTTTGTGAAAGCGCACTTAATGTAGATGGTGCCGATGAGGGTTTGAATAACTCGGCACCACGGGCCACCGAGCCAGTGGCAGTATAACTTGTTTTTAACTCGTTAGCATCGCGAATGGCGTTGGCTCCAGTGGCACTACCTTTGGCTACTGAGCGAAGTTCGTTGCCTGCCTCAATTGCTCGGAGGATTTCGAAGGCTGGTGCACAGTTGAGACGGATGCTTTGGAGGAGCGTCACGAATAGTATTGGGCTGATGAAAGTGTTTTTCATCATTGTTTTATGAGTGGTGGCATGGGTCGGCGCCGGGAGGCGGAGCGGTCGAGATAGTCAACGCCAATGAGCTAATGATTTGATGGGGGCATCGTGATGGTGGGACCGGGAATGGGGGAGGGAGGAGAGGGCAGGCCAGACCCGGTGCAATTCTCGTAGAAGCTATACCCTGAGCCTGCCTCCTTGGGCGATGAAACGTCTGAGAGCCGGGTGACGGTTGCACTTTTGGTGCCAAAAAATTCCAAGAGGTTCATCTGGACGCTTCCCCATCTTCCCTGCTTCCACAACATCCATGCGGGTATGCTCCGACCACCAAAGCAGTGTGAGGGCCATGATTAGCCACTGACGCCGCTTGAGACCGCCGTTGTTAGCCTCCCCCTGGACCGAATTTCCCTTTGCGATCTTCGTCTTTCTTCGCTCGGCATAGCGACCACCGCTGAACACCAGGGATAACTCAGAAGGCGCTCTGCAAATCTCCTCTGGCTTCCCCCTTGGCAACTGCTTGATCCGTTTTATTTTCAGTTTTCAGGTGAGATGTATTTGTGGATTTCTCCAGATGCCTTTTTGGCTTTGGAATCCAAGACACTCGTGAGTCCGTCAGTCAAGATCACTGAATGAAGTGCCTCTGAAGTTACCAGGGAATGAGTACATCGGGCTACTTGCGTTTTTCTTTTCTTTTTTCTCCTTCATTTAATAATATCTCGCAGAATTTCGCTCAGCCTCTCTTGTTACGGAGTCATTTCTGCACTTTGAACAAGATGCAGTGATTGAAATTTCCGATCTATGATTTACGTTCAAGCATGTTCTTGTTCACGCGGTGCGTTCATAGCAGGGGGGTTTACTTGGGATGCTAAATCATCAACAAACTAAGTTACACAAATGATCACCAATAGTGTGACGGATAATGATCTGGTGGTGTCAAGTAGCCATGTGTCAGGTTAGATAACCCTCGACTTGAGCTACTTGACTAGTAGAAGGGGGGGAGGAAGCCAAGGGTTAAGAAAGGTTACATATTCCGCTCTCCAAACAAAACTTCCCCAAATATTGATACTCCCCCAGACCTAGAAAGGCTTGTTTTCATCGTGAAGACGAGACAATGAAAGTTACACGATTCCTCGAATAACTCTCACAAAAGTATGTAATACATAATATTATTTTTCTTTGTCTTTTTTATGTATATATTACGATCATGAAGATATAGCGAGTTAGGAAAAGGAGAATAAGAAAAGACAATGATTAAATTTTAAGAAGTGGTGAGAGGCTGATGAAGAGAGAAAACGCCATGGTTAGAAAACCCTTGAACGAGCGCAGCTTCTTCGATCCAAGCACGATGAGCAGTCGGAGGTAGATGAGAAGAAGATGAGCAAGATCTAGGACAAGTGAAGATGACGATAGTACCGAAGTCCAACCCATCATCTAGATCTGAGATCGATTTGACTACCTGCTCGTCATCACGTTGATGTGCTGGGTTCAGACTCGATAAGAGGGTTGGAATGATCTGGAACTCAGCCGTCCGTTCCGAACCGCACCCGGAACATATCCTCTGACTAGCTAGACTATCTTCAAGTTGTTCCGGACTCATCTCGTTCGCCCATAGAGGCTCGATCTCTGGCGTCTTGACACGAAGGTATCTACAACCATCCAATCATTCCTCGTGAGAAGTTTCATCCAAGAGAATGTGTTTATCCGCAAAGATTAGTGGATTTAGCTTACCGAAGGATCTGATCAGGCGCCCTAGATATCCTAGCCTGGAACAGCAAGAAAGCTTCATCGACCAAAGCTTTAGTCTCCTTAATCTTAGCGTCCTGGTCCAGTTCTTTGACCCCCATCTTTTTCTTCTTCAGATCGACCTCGATACTCGGTGCATCCTTGACTGCAGGTCAACGTTGTCAGCCTCACCACGATTAACTTTCAATCATAGATGTCTTTTCCGGAGGGAGGAGGGGTCAACGAGAAACGAGACCGAAACTAACATCCAAGGCATTCAAGTTTACCAGCAAGAGCAAGTTTATCGACCGGCTCCTCATCACAAACGATCTCCCATTCACGAAAAGATGGGACATCGTTCCGGCTGATCTGATCATTCGATCGAGTAGCAGTGGTGGTCATGGTGGCAGCACTGGTCTGGGGGAGCTGAGTCCTAAAGACTTTGACCGCCGAGGCCGATGTTGACCCAGAGGTGGAGCTGAGTGAGCGCCTGAGACAGTCGGACTGGGGGCAGACGAAGACGTAGAGCGTGCGGTAGTAAGCTTCCGGGATCGAATCATCTGGCGCATTCAACTATCGAACCAAAACCACAACAAAGTGTCAATTTCTTCTGACAATCTAATGAATATTTGTATTTGTGTGGGATGATTCAAGAGAAAGAACTGACCTGCATTAGGAACTTCATCGACAAGCCACAGGAAGAGCAAGTGTGCGAAGAGGGGTCCAGCGGCACCTCCGGATCCAGCCAGATCTAGACCAAGTGAGGAAGAAAAGCGGGTAAGGTTGATAATGAGTGAGAGATTGCGAGGGATGGTGTATGCTTACCGGTCGACCGCCGACCTTCCCAGTCATTGTCCTGATATCCAACGGTTTCGAGATTTTCTTGAGGAACCCGAGTTCAGCCAGATCCTCCTCTTCATCTTCATCCTCGTTCTCATCATCATCATCATCATCATCATCATCATCATCATCATCGAGGTCGGATTCCGGAGGGGGCTCATGGTCGCCCAGATCCGACCGAGCTCCACCCGAGAGTCGGAGAGGGGGGCCGAAGGAGGGACTACTACTACTTCCACAATCTGCAACCAGCTCAAGATCCAATGGCCCCCCTGCATCGGCTACATCCGACCTGGGAGAGTTACCACTCATCTCTACATCCTGATCCGTCGGGGGAGCGTATGTACTCTGAGGTAAGCTACTTGCCTCTAAAATCTCAGCCTCGAATAGCTCATTATCTTTCTTGATCGCCTCCTGTGTTGAAAACGTTGAATTCTCAGGATTTTGTTTTCATCTCGCTATAGGATGTGTGGAACAATCGAATTGACTGACCTCTAAATGACTTGGTAATCGTATGTCATCCGTCGACACCAGTTCTTCAGGGGTAGGTTTGAGGACGTAAATAGCGAAGATGTGACCACTATTCATATGTAGGCCAGCCGGATCAGAGAGAACATTTTCGAGTGAGACCTAAGCCAAAATAGTCGATTGGATGTAAATAACGAAAAGTCAATGGATCGTGCTATGTCGCGATTTCTCGGAAGATTTTCAGCGAGAGAGACGCACTTCGGTGACGGTTTGATCAAGCGATTTAAACCACCTCCCATCATCTGTCTTCACATATGTCCACATATGTTCACGCCCCGAGAAACCGTCGGAAACAATAACCGAAGAAAGTTCATGCGGACCAACTTCTCTCATCTCATCTACATCAAATACAGCTTTTGCTGCCGTTAACGCTGTCTTTGCTCGTTCGTCTAAGCCTATTAAATTTTACAGACATAATTTAATAAATAATCAAGAAATTGATTTTTTCGGTTGAGTTCATGGACGAAGCTTACTCGTAAGTTCTGCTTCTAGCCGATCAAGAGATTCTTGAAATTTAGGTAACATTTCTTTTTTCTTCTTTTCTCTTTCGTTTAAGCTAGTGATCGGAAATTGAGTGTCAATGGAAAGGTAGTCGATGGTAGCTTTGAGTGTTGATAGCAGATCTTTATCCTATAGCGAGAGAGAGAGAGAGACAACCATCAAAACATTTTCATTAGTTACATACAAAAAAGAGGGAAGATTTTATTTGATGTGAAGAGGAAATAATTTACCCCAGCCATAGATAACTGATTACGTCTAGCAAGAGAGACATCAGCCTCGCCTTCGATGCGAGAGATTTCTTCACGAAGTTCGACGATTTTTGATTTTTTTTGAAGGAGATAACGATCGACCCAAAAATGTTGATGCAAGACGAATGGGGCTCGGATTTCACCGAAAGGGGTGCAGTTGTTTGTAGAAGAGGAGGAGGAAGAAGAACGACGATCGATTTCGAAAGCGATAACTTGAGAAGTACCGTCCAAGAAGTGCGCTTGATTCATCTCGGGTAACCAGACTTGTGCATCTATACATCCATATATCTCGTTCAAGCTACTACTCTCTGGATTCGCATTTAACGTCAAACTGGTCGTCGAATTGTCGGCCGTCGATGAGGATGCCTTGATTGTTGCCGTTGTTCTTTCCTCTGTACTCTCCCCCTCGACCTCTCCCTCTGGTAATGGGAGAGTTAGTTTATGTCCTTTCCAATGAAACAATCTAAACATTTTCGGTTTCATAAGAACACTCTGTAAGTACATTAACTCAAAAGAGAGATGAGAGGGAAATGCCAACCTGAGTTGATGCTCGTAATCCAATAAAGATTTCTGATCGATTGAATGATCAGGAGCAGATTGAGGAGAATGGAGTTGGTGATTAACAGATTGAAATAGATTCCAAGAAAGTTCTCTCCAAGCTTCAGCAATTGTTTCATAAGTTCTATGACATCCTTTATTGGGTTCATTAAGAGACCAACTGATCATCTCCCCCTCTTCATACCCTAATAATATCGATATCTCTTGTACATCCAGGTATGATCGCTTCGTATCTCTCATTAGTCCAAATAGTCTTTGAACCGCTAGAATTACTGTATGGTTTGGTTATCCACAAAAAAGGAAAATAACATCAACTGATGCTTCTTGATGGATTTAGAAGATATATAGGTTTTTGTTGAGGGGGGGGGGGAGGGGACAAACTTTCAGAAGCCAAAGGTTTCTCGGACCAATTATCACCAGATCTCCATGTACTTTTACCATTCCAAAACCCATTGAGATCATGTTGTATAAGTTCTTGATTAAGGTATGTAGGATCCGGCTTAAAGTTGAAGATTCGTTCTCTAAATGGTCTTGCAGCATACATTGCTGATAGTAAACATGGTAAGAATACTAGATGTGGGTTATGTACTCTTAATCCAGTTGGTCTAAAAACAACCACACTTATTTATAAGAATTTCGAATATATATATATATATATATATATATATATTTCAACAGTTTTTGTGGGAAGACTTACGTTCCATCTTGACGTTGACGGTTAACAGGATTAGGATGTGAAAATTTACCGTCTGTTTCGAGGGTACGAGAGCCAGACATAGCGAGACTCTCTTCGAGAGCTTTACTCATCTGTTCATCTTCTGAAGAAATTTCTTTGAGATTGTTATTGGTTTGTTGATCGACGGAAGAGGTAGGTAGTAATAAGTTTTGAGAAGGTCTGTTATTGAGAGCGTTATCAGTAGCCAGACTGGCTTCGATAGCCGCATTAAGTTCAGCTTCGTATCGTTTCTCAGGACTATCATCAATCAATTGAATGTCGGTCGAATTCGAATTATCACTATTATTACTTGTCGATTGGTGAATCGGATCATTATTGTTACCGCTCGTCGTTGTGAAGCTGGTTGGTTTCAGTCTGTTATTGGTGCCTGTGGTAGTGGTTGTTGAAGACCTTAAGTTGTAGGCATGATTCGTGGTAGTAGATGATCGAAATTCTTCAGTTGGGGTCGTTTGTCCAGTCACTGTTAGCGGTTGGTACGAGCCTTTAGGTGGCGAGTTCGGTAGCACTAATGGCTCACGGACTTCACTCGTACCAAATTCGCTCTGGATAGGTTTGCTGATATGGTTTTTCAAGATATTTAGCTTATATAAATTAGATATCTTTGTTCGATCAAAAAATGGCTTACTCTGGAGGTATCTGAGTCCAATCTGAACAGATATCTCGAATCAGTTTGCATTCTTTCTGGGTATGTGAAATGAATCCTGACCATTAGTAGTTGATGTCGTTGTTGTTGCTGTTGTTGTTGCTGTTGTTGTTGCTGTTGCTATAGGCCATGGATTGTTAGAAGACCTGACGATAGGAGTGGCCGTGAAAGCATCTGTGATAGATTGCCGTAGCTGGTCCTGCTTCTGAGGCTGCTGCTGCTGCTGTTCGAAGTTCCCATCGAGCAGATAGTGTATGGCCAGTTCGAAGTCGTTGTTGTTGATCGAGAGTGCGTTGGTGATGGTGGCCTCGTCGACAAGGTCCCCCATGACTTCCTTTACTCGTTGCACGTTCTCGTTCTCGTTCGTCCTGCTGTTGGCCATCCTGGCTGGTTATCCCGCTGTGGCAAACTCGAAGTGGTTCTGGTTGGAAGTTTCCTACTCGGTTTCGTGGAAAATCGAAAATCGAAAACTGGCAACTCAGCACCCCACCCACTCCAAAACAAAACAAAAAACAAAAAACTCAACAGAAAACACACACTTCCACTTCTTCAAGCCAACTACATATGTACAATCCTCACACACCGCAACAGCATCAGTCATGAGCCCTCAAGCAAGAAAAACACACACACGAAAAAGTAGTTGGCACACAGTTTCTGGCTGGATTTTCTTGTACGATCTGACTGAGATGTGAAATATCTCTGCATCCTTGTCTTATTCTTTTAACTTTTATTTCTTTTTTCGAATATCTAACCACATGGGAAGGAAAAGAGAGGGGGCCGTTGTTGAAGATAAAATTATCCAAACCCCTTTCGCGCTCCGGGGTACAAACCCCCCGTGCGCCCTGCGCACTGAGCAAGCACCTCGTCTCCAGAAATAAATACCATCGACAACTAATCTGAAGAATCCAAGATGTCGTACAATAATATCGGGTTGACTACTCCCAGAGGATCAGGTCAGTCATCACTAATCACTCACTCACTCACTCTCTCTCTCTAAAATCCAGAGATAGCGAAACTAACTTTTTGAAATCAATATTTGTATAAATGAAAACAATCAAGGCACATCGGGATACGTTCAAAGGAATTTATCACAAGCGCGACATACGGACGATTACCGATCGACGACGAAGACGAACGGACGATATGCAGATGATGGAGACATAGGAGGAGGAGGAGGACCACGTAAACCGGACCAATCAATACTCGAACATGAACGGAAACGAAGAGTGGAGAATAAGTGTGTGGAGCTTCAATTAGAGTTGGAGGAAGAGGGCGTTCTACAGGAGGATGAGATCGAGAGTAGGGTCGATATCCTTCGTCAGAAGTTGTTGAAGGAAGATATCGCTCGTGGACCTGGACCATTAAAACCACACCAATGTCAGTTTGACTTCCTCCCTTAACTCCATTCTCGTCCTATATCTCTCTACAAATAATTATCCTTGTCCTAATTTCCACGTATTTTTCTTTTTTTAGCTCATGAGATTGCAGCGATGAAAATCAAAGAGAACGAGAAATTTAGGAATGCGTTACAAGTGAAAGGAACTTATAAGGAGGGAGAAGCGTTTGACCGAGACTTACAAGCCCAAAGAAAAGCGCAAGCGATCGAAGAACGTCAACAACGTGACACCGAACGAGATCTTCAAAGGGCTGCCAGAAGTGGTCTTTCATCTCGAAATCTACCCAGTAGAAATAGAGAGAAACCTTACGATAAACCTCTTTGATTTTTTATTTTTTAACCCTCAGGAGTTCATCTTCATATACTCTCATTCACTTTGTATCAATCAACCATCCTTTTGTAATCATTCTAGTTCAAGTTGACTCTAACCTGGGACTAGAAATGCGGTATTCACTTGCCCAAGTTGCAAAGCTAAGCATCAACACACTTGAGGATGCTACTGTGGATGACCGGCAAATCGGTAGTTTATCCAAAACAAATCACTCTTTGTGGGGAGGTTGAGTACCTCACCTCAGTAGCTTCTGAGCGTCACATGAAATTTATACTTTAGCCAAGGACAATGAAAGATAGACGATGATATAAATCGCTGCCGCGCCCCCAAGAAGACCAACAAGTTCCTTTGGTGACATGGATCCACCGCAGCAGCTCTTCACGTCGCGAGGGCTGTTTGGACTTCGAGGGACTACTTAAGGCTTTAGCGCCAAGCCCTTACGCCCGAACCCCTAGAACTGCCCCACAATCATCTTGAATTGAAGATCAGACCCGCCTGGTTAACTGTGGAATCGTCTTCTACCAGCTTGACAAGCTCAAAAAAACTGGTATTATGTGTTGCATGCTGCAGGTGAACACCCTCCAACCTAACTTTTACCATTTCCTTCAACACCAATTATGGGATTTATTCTTGCCGGATCTACTCAAAAGGAACCTAGTCAATTCCCTTCCTAGTGATTTCCTTCAGCCCACCGACTTGAGTCACAAAAAAAAAATGTGATTGATGCAGAAACTCTCCTCATCCTTGTCAGGCAGTCATCTATAAAGAAGCCAGTACAAATAGATATTACATTCCAAGACTACATGGATGAGCTCAAAACTAGTCTTCCCACAACCAACCCAATCAACCCAGATCCAGCCAATCAAGTCTCCAATCAAACTGCTTGTGCTACTCAAAGCTCAACATGGAGTAGTGCAAGTACCCCAGGGTACACTCCTGCCATCAGGGCTACTGATGCCAGATGGGCACTAGGAGGTGTTGCTGGTAATTCAATCCCCTCTTCTGTTTTTAAATAAATAAATAAGCAACAAAACAGACTGAGGCTGCTATTGATACCATCAGGTACTGTTCCAGTTTGTGGAGCGTCCAGCCTTTCAAATCATATGAAATTCCTTGGGGAGCCTGTTTCATCTGGGACAATTGATATAAATCCCAAGGGATGGATCATTGCACAGCAACTCAAATTCCACCATCACCACCTCAATGCACAAGATTCACCTTCACTCACAACAACAGTGCAACCAATACAATACATGTAGTTGTATTGGTATGTTTTGCTTCCAGATGTATTTGTGATACACCGTATCTGTATTGTATTGGTGTCCCCAATACAATACCCACTTTGTTACACTTCTGTATTGAGCTGGCCAATGCGCTCTGGTGACAATACATTTCAATACTCCAATGTAGCTTCCTTTCATTGGGGATGGAACAGAAACATGGACAACCATGAGAACGCTGGAATATCCTGTATTTTGGTCTCCAATTCTGCTTGGATGGAAAACGGCAGACAGACTATTCCCAGGGTTGTGAATAAAAACAACAATGGGCCTATATTTTACACTTATTGGTATAATATTCTTATAGTATATTTTGTTTCAACTTTACTAGAAATGGTGTGGTTATAGTCTAATTCTCAGGGACCTTTACTATATCTGATAGATACTGAAATTTGTTTTAGAGGATTTGCTCTACTATACACTGCCCTGGCTAATTCTTCAAACATCAGGTGCCACTGGGGTAAGTCTCTTGACCACAATAGAGTTCCCTGGAGTTCCTAAATACACGTCAAACTTGAGTAAGCTATGGCCTGGATAAATATCTCTATTCTGGAGCCCAAAAAATTGGTTCATTACAATACCAAGCTTGGGGAGAAAACTGCAGGTTATAGTATCAGTATAGTAGCTGGAAATTTGAGGAGACTTTACTATACTGAAAAGGGCTGGTTATTGTAAAGTATAGTATAGACCCATTGTTGATAAAAACTTATCTTAAAGTTAAAGTGAAAAGTGTGATTTGTTCATCCAATTGAGTTGCTGGGTTGAAAAGTCTCCATGTCCACTTGGCTCTTCCCTCCTGCCATTCAAATCCCCTTCAACCTCTGACAACTCCGCCAAACAAAGTAGAACAATTTGATGATGTTCCCACTCACTCAACACATCAGCATCAACAACTCAATGCTCTACCTGACCAATTGAATGTACTCAACACATCAGCATCAACTCTATGTTCTACTTAATCCATCAACTGTACTCAATGAAAGAATCAAGCGACCAACCCAGAAAAAACAACACTAGGATACCAACTCCCTTTAAGAATGACTTGGAGCAGTGCAGAGAATACTTTTTCTAACTACCAACTATTGATACTTTGTTCACCTGTGTAATAAAATTATTCTGGATTATACTATATGAACCCCTCTATAAGACCTCTGCTCAGCCCCCCCTTTCAAAAGTTCTTGCCTGGCTTCATCAACTACTCTCACCAGTTCTAGACCTCAATGAACTATTCCCACTTCAATGGTAAAATCCTCCAACAGTCCTGAATTCTCAGATCCCCC
>LUKR01000173.1:7076-26313 GCA_019395275.1 Puccinia brachypodii | reverse complement strand
TGGATGTGGGGTCCGGGATGGGCTTGACCCCCCGCCCGAAGCCCCAGGTGCCAGCCTTATAAAACTATGCAGTCTCATTCCTGGCTATGGAATAAGGTGGAACATAAAATTTGAAAGCCATAAGTGTGCTTATGAGGCACATGAAGTAAGTCATTCCTCATAATCCGTAATTCATATTGTACCACCATACCAGTGTTGAATTGTTCTCTTTCAATATTTAAAGGTAATTGATGAGATTCTAGAGGAAGTAAATGCTCAACATGCACAAAAAAGAGGAAGAACTTCCCAGAAAGAGCTGGGCAATTTTGAAGAGATATCAATTTTGTCACATGAATGGCAAGCAATAAAAGAACTAAATGACAAGTTGAAGGTTGGATACTTTTTTCAATAATATTGTGTGAGAATTATAAAACTGATGATGTTTATTGATATTGTTAGTAATTTTTCTTATTGACAAAGAAGATGGAGGGTGATGGTCCAACTGGTAGGGCTGCCATACCAGAATATTTGCAAATGAAACTTGATCTCAAGAAAAAGCTGGATTCATCACTACGCACCAATCCCTCTTATCCAATGTTTTTCAAAACACTCAAGAAAACCAATACTTACTTGGAGAAAGCACTTGCTTTCAAAACCTTGGTGATTTTGACTATTCTGAATCCATCTTTCAGGCTAGCTATATTCAAGATATTTTTCCCTAAAAAAGTGTTCAAAGCAAAGAAGAGAATTGTGGAATTTTTTGAAGAAAGAAAGAATCAAATGGGAGAAAATATTTTCCAAGAGTGGGAGCGTGAAAAGGATGAGACTGTGACCAAGGAGCACAACAAGGATGATAACAATATCTACTCATTTTTCAGTGGCCCCAACAATAATCTAGGAGAAAATGAAATCAAAATGTACCTGGGAGGAGTGGATCATATCACTCATGGTGTTAAGAAGGAATGTATGTTTTCTACGTTGAAATGGTGGAAGGTATGTCTTCTCTGGGCTCTTTCACATGAATGTGTGTTTTTTGTTGACATGTTACATTTTCAGGAACACATATTCAAGTATTTGATACTCTCAACATTAGCAAAAGACTACTTATTCTTTGTTGCATCTTCTTCAGCTGTTGAACAAACTTTCTCTGCCACAGCAGATGTCTGTAGTAGCAATTGTGGTAAGCTGTTACCAAGAACCATTTAAAAATCTATAAGTAGTTGCTTGTGGTTGTGTGATGATCTTCCATTGGGTGAACACTTTGAGGGGGAAACCAAGCAACAGAATAACTTCAAATTGTTTTGCAAAGATAAAGAATCATAATAATTAAAAGGCTCACAGTGATATAAAATTGTGTGAATTATTTTTCTTTTTCCACCAAATATAAACATTCAAACTTCATTCCACACATAAAAAAATCTCATTCACCACATTTTGTTGCTTAGACCTCTAATATCCTAGTTAAAATCAATTTATCCAAGTTATCCAAAAATTCTGAATCAGTAATATAATTTGAGTTTAGTAAAATTACCCAGTAACATAAATGCAAAATAAAAAAGGTTTTATTTGAAAATGTTAACGTAAATGAAATAAATTTATCAGTAACTAGCAGGTAATGTAACAGTAAAGGATACGTTACAGGGAGATTTATCCATTTGAGTAACATATCTGCCCACTGCTGCCAAATCCATCCGGAGAGGATGAAGTTGCCCAACAAAATGAGGGGCACATGTTGGAGAACAACACTATGGCCCTTGACTAACTCAAAGGGGCCAAGGCTGCTTCCCACATGCAGTTCCCTGAGAAACACTGATAATGGTGATTCTCAGGCAAGAACTGTATGGTGTGCTGCATCTGACACTCAAAGACAGCTGCATGAGATACAGCTGGCAAATATCGGACCAACCCCATAATAACACACTGTGATAATTCAGAATAAACTTGCCTATAATGCCTAGTGTCAAATACATGTCAGAGGTGCAAAAACCCCTAGAATATGGCCTAAATACATATGTTATCTTCTCAGTGGCCCAAAACTTTCAACCCCCCATGGCTTTGCAAGTTTCTGGGTCAGAGCGGTTCTGAGGTGCCAGTGTTGTTTGCAAGGCACAGGCAGTCATGGCCATGTCCACCAGAGGCTGGGGAGCTCACTTTTGAGTGAGAAAGGGCTGTTTTGAAAAAATCCTCACCAAGAGCCATAAGGCTCAGACTGCAACGGGGGGTGGGTACCTAGCGCATAAGTCCCTCCGGCAAGCCATCGTCATAAAAAAAAGCCGGAGGACTTAGTTAAGTTAGTCATGAGCCGCATAGAATACAGCTCCTTGTATTACCGGCTTGTGCCATAATAACCCGGGTTTCATATTGGTGATACACCCAAACTTGTCAATACAGTTGACTTGCTTGGAATATCCCGGAATTTGGGCTGAAGCCATCCGGCACGATCCAGTTGCCAAAACCTCGCAGGCCTGATGGGTTCTTAACCAAGGGTGTTGTGGAGAAGCTGAGAAGGGGGGAAGAGGCGCACGGGCCGGGCGGTTTTGAGGATGCAACCTAGGGGCCAGACGATGAGAAATGAGACCAAAGACATGAAAACTCCAAACCCTTCGGAATGGTAGCCAGCCAGTGGATACAGTGTTCCACCCCCTGCCAGGACTAGAATCCGGCATCGTTTTAATGTAGTCTGTGTGCGTTCGGAGACTTTTTACATCACTTTAGCAGGGACTTTCCCCCTCTGTCACTTTCATTTTCCTTTCCAACTTTTATGATGACTCCGTTCCGGTCACTGACTGTCGCTCTGTTCTCCCTGACTTGTCTCCACCAACTAGCCAGAGCAGCTGCCAACGGCCAACAAGGGAACGATGCACCCGGGACAGTCACTGGCGATGAGGGAAGCAACCCTTCAAGTTCAGAAGTATCAACGAAGATTTCTGTTCCCAGGTTTAGCACTCCGAGGTTTACGCCTCGGCCGATATATACTCCATACCTAATGCCTTATCACCCTCCGCATGACAACAACCGCGATCGAAGAGATGTCTATGGTGCCCCCTTGCCCGCACGCACATTGGCCTGGGACTACAGACTCCGTCTTGGCAAGGGCAATGTCACTGTAGTCGATACTGAAAACGGGAACCCCTTGTATACCATAAGCAAAGCGCCTGATCGTGGTTTCATCATCACTAACCAACGCGGTGATATACTCCTAAAAGCTAATGATAAGGTTCGAATTTCTTCCCGCTTGTGGGGCCATGCTTCCGAAAAATTGCAAATGCCAAAAATACTAAGCCAATCATTCTCTCAAAAAACGATTGAGCAGAAAAGACCGCTGTGTGGATTTGCGCACAAGTACCATACTCCGATGAATGTCAGCTACTCTATTGACCCCAGAGGGCCCAAAACCGATCGATGGGAAATTGAAATTCACGGCAACGGTAGAGATGAGAAGCATCACAAGTTGAAGTATTATCGCGCTCACAAGAAAAACAAAGGTACAATTATTGACAAGACATGGGGAAAGACGTATGACGTCCAGGCAGCTAGAATTGACGGTCTGTCAGAGTGCATTTATAAGGTATCTGAAGATTGCAAGAGTTACTGACCAACCAGCTCCTTTTCTCGCACCATTCTGGAAACCTGCCCATAGAAAAAGATCCGTTAGATAAGTCCAAATGGAAAGTAGATACCTTGTGGAAAATTGGAAGAGTTACCACCTTGGAAATCAATGACCCAAAGATTGGTGAAGTCTGTACCAGATTATTTCGATTTTTCCGGGCGCAGATCAAGAAACAACAGAAAAACTAACACTCAACCTTTTCCCGAAACGACAGCACTACTTCATCGGACTATGGGCGATGGTTCACATCCGATGGGATCGATGTAAAAATGCCTGATCGAATAACTCGGCCCCTTGATGTTGAACCGAGTCCACCTCACTTATTACCTTCGTTGTTGGCTAGCACCATCTTTTTTTGGCCGTTCGGCGAAAAACTTTCTTTCATTTTGAACTACTCCGCGTCGAGACGGGCCTTACGCCTCACTCATTCTTTCTTCCTGAAAACAAGAGAACTTTAACCCTCAAAACCCGTTTGTGGTAACTAATCAAAACCAGATGGTTCAGTCCCCAGATCATATTGAAATGTATCTACTATGTGGCGAGGAATTGCACAAATGCCTACCCAGCGTCTTGCTTGACCGGGCCCTCCGCTCAAACCGTGAGATGAATTGGCACTTGTAACTGCAGAGAGAGATAGGGGGGAGAGACGCAAATCCACCGCGAATTTTGTGCTCGGACGTGGCCGTCCGGCGGGGGATCGGACCTACCCGCACGGAGGGCGACTCGCCAACCAGATGCTCGGTCAAGCGAGTCAGATCTCTCACACTGGAGCCGGTTTGGACCGGTGGGGTCGTTGTGTCATTGTCTGTAAATGCCGGGTCAGTCCCACTGTCTTGAAAGTCATAGGTTCGGGGCAGTCGGTCGCAACCGATTACCAGTGTTTCCCCCGCGTGCAAGGCTTCGCACGCTGGGGTGCCTTACCCAATCCTTGGCGGCTGTTAGAGCATCCGCATCAGTCCCGTTAAATACGCGCGTTAAGACAACTTAACGCAAAACCCGAGCGCATCGGTGTCGTTAAACGACCCCCAAATTTAAAGAAAAGTGATAATTCTCGTTAAGTGTCCCCAAATCTAGGGACACTTAACGTGCGTTAAACACACACAATAATGTGATCTGAATATTCATTATTGGCATTTCCCGTCTCTCTCCCGGGTAGCTAACCTGAACCAATGCGCTCGCAAGCCCCGGTTAACTAAAGTGTCGCTAACGGTCCCTCAAATCTAGTGAAAATTTAACGGGGCCGATGCGGATGCTCTTAGCCCCGCAGCAGCCCGACCGTGCTTCGGGGAACCACACAATTGCACGATTAATGTATACCAATACAAATATGTTCCCAGGCACGCACGCTTGTGTTTTTTTTTGGGGGGGGGGAGGGTGGCGCCAGAAACGCGCCGGTCGTAAAGCCCTCGAAATTCTGCAAGCGCCATATCTTTACCAATTCAACAGGAGCAGAGGGAAGAAAAGAGATTTGTTTTTCGGTACATACAGAAATGTTTGATGTGCTCATTTTTTTTGATTTCGCGAACAAATACTCTTTTCATCAAATGTAATAAAGTGGTGATTTACGATATGCTGAACATAAATAAGTAGCTATATTTCCAACTTTCCTCATTAATTTTTTTGTTGGATATTCGGGTTCAGGAATAACACATGCCAGTGGGCTGATCAAGAAGTAGAATTCGGTTAAATATCTTGGTCAAAAGCGATTACTGACTCGAATGTAAGGTCAGGAATGGTCAGATTTTTTAAAAAACCGATGGTCATAAATAGGATAATGAACGTGGCAAAGAGCCAAACGCATTATAATGGTGCAGGGAGTGGTGACTCGTCGGGGTATAAATAGGGTATTATTGGAGTCGGAGCTATCAATGGTTGAAGTGAATTTGGTATTCACAAGTGTCCAAGTAAAATTAATATTCAACTAAGCTATTTGTCCTTTTCTTGTCGACGCGAAAGCATGCTATTCCAGCTGACCCCCGAGAGGAAGCTGGAGAATTTGGAGCTTTTGGAAAAAATCGATGTGTGCATCTTGGATGAGGTGCTCTGGGCGCTTCCTAGTTTTTTGAAGGGAATGGCATAATAACGTTAGCTGGTTGGTCTTATTTCCTTGAGGATGGGTGGGGGGAGGGGGGGCACTTACCGGTCCCCGTGGTAGCATTGTCAAGCGGGTAGGAGTCGTTAGTAGCACAATGTTGCACGTTCTTTTGTTGAATAGCTTCTAAAGCAACAAATCATTAAATATAAATATCAGATGTGGTTGCAGTTGCAGAACTCGATGATATATAAGTGATAGTTAGAGCTCACGGGATTGGTCGCAGTTAATGCCGACCAGTGCGTCTAGACCCGAGAAAGAGAACGAAGAGAGGCACTTTGATCGACGTCGAAAACTGGGTGACGTATTAGAGAAAGCAGCGTCATTTAACAGGGGCATGCTTCGTGCCGGTCTGAGCTTGGGGAGTTCATCTGCCGGAGGGATGACCGTGTCTAGTGGGCGTGCAGCGCACTTCACTGCAACAATCAAAGCCATCGCATCAGCAATTTGTCGCTGGTATGAGTATAGCCGATCGTGAACATTGAGTTAAAGGGACTTACTTTCTTCGCGAGCGAACGCCTTGTCATTGATGTGAGGTTCGATGTACTTCCTAGCCCAGAGCTTCGTCCTTTGAACTCGAGATTTTCGCTTAAGGTTGGGACTCGAAGCGGTTGAGCGGGAGAGAAGGGATGGGAGGGGCCAACTCCCAGAGAAACCAGAGGTTGGTGGAAGCGCCTCACCACTTGACCTCTCTTTCATCAGTCGATGCTCATTGCAGAGCGTTGCCACAAGCATAGAATCAACATGCCTCTCCTATGGGAGACTTGTTTCAGCTGATGGAAAAGGTATGGTTGCTGGCCGGTGGATGAGGGGGAGATTAAATTGACATACATTGATCTTCGGTTCCGGGTTCGTGAGTCCGGCGTGCCCCTTTGCCTGGTGCTTTTCGTTGACAAAATCATCATATAGATCCTCCGGTCTACCGCAACAGTGAAAGCTCAACCCGGAATCTTTCGATGAATTCTTCAAGCGGAAAAATTTCCTCGTCCGTGCCATAGTTCAAGTATTAGAATAATCAAAATAGCATGCCTGAAACAGATCCAGTTGATGCGTAGCAGGGCTGACAGACCAGAGGTTTGCGTTCAGAGAGGATAAGATGAAAAAGCTGGCATTGTGTTTGGGTGCCGATGAGCTCAGCATTTGCGAAAATCTCCAGGAGAGACCATGTTGAACGTTCGCCTAGCTTTGGCTAAATCCACCCCGGCAGAGAGGGAACGGAAGAGAGAAATTAACTGAATTCTTGCCGCTTCTTTTTGAAACAGCCGGTGGTAGAAAACAATTGGGGAGGGTCCAAACTTTATTTCAAACAGGGACGGGAAGTGATGGCGAGATTAAGGTGCAAACATGTCACAACTAATTTCGGTAAGGAGTTGATCCCCTTTCGACAAGCAGATACCTCTCGGGCTCAGGTAAGACAGAACAGAACAAGATTGACTAAAATACCGAGAGTGGTGTGTCGAGGACGGGTGTGACGTCGGCTTCCCTGGTGAGACTTCAGCCCACTGATGCCCCCAATGGCAATGGATCTGTTGTAATTAATGCGTGTTGTATGTATGCGCAACACGAGGTTACAAGATCAGCGCGGATCCTTCGCTTCAAGCTTCGACTGGCCTGTATGCGCACCGTAGCTTCAGCGTCGAATGAGGTTGATGATCATGTTAACGGTTTCCTTCTCTCCTGATCTCAAGCTTCTGGTGATCAAAGTTGTGCTTGTGGGAAGACACTTGACCACGTCGCCGTGGTGCCCAAGCTGTCTTTGACCTGAAGGCTCCTACAGCGGTGTCGAGGTGGTGTTGTATGCTTGCCTTTCCAATTGTCAATCTGTTTATCGACTAAAAGTTGGGGGAAAAGGAGAGTTAAAGATCTTCGGGTAGGTTCAGTATCAACTACAAGGTTTCTCCGAATGGCAAGCGCAAAGCAATCGTCGCCGCGAGCCTGAATGGAACTGAAAATATCGAAAAACATATGGATACATACAGACGTTGCGAAAATGTGATAGTTTTTTATCAACTCCCAATCGCCTACGTATTCATTCGCCAGAGGATCCCCTTGCATTCCCATAGCCTGACTCCTGCCCCGGAAGTTTTTAGGGGTTCCAATAGCACGAGCAGGGTCCAACAGGGTCATGAATTTAGAGCAGTTGCACCCTCTGCTTACGGCCATAGTCGCCGACCCCTGATACCGATTTGACGTCAACAATTGTGCCGAATCCATCGACCCATACTTTTTCGATGAGCTTGCTGGTTTTCTGCTTGTCGTCCTTCCTCCAATTGTTAGATCGGCCTGTGCTAATGCTGAGCTTTGGTTCGAAAAAGCAGTGCCAGCCACCGCCATCTTGTTTGATTAGTCGGCCTATGGTGAGGCACACTTTGTTTTTCCTCAAGCCGGTCTTCTTTGACTCATAGCCGCTGAAGTGTATTCCGAAACCCAAATTTTGGCCTCATCAATTATTTGTCGACAATCATCATGACCCTTCGCGCGGCACGTCGTGAAACATAACTCTGGGCAGTTATAGTTGGGTCAAGTGGAAAGTAGTTTCTTGATTTTCGTGCGTATGGCTTCAGCGAAGATCCACGTGAACCATGCGTAGGAAGTCAAACATCTCTCACCTCATGAAAAATGGCGAATTACAATTGGAAGCGAACGGTTCTAAGTAGTGGTGCCATATTGCATGTGCGGGAGACATCAACTATCACTTACATCCATACGGCACGGGAAGTGATCTACCAAGAATTGATGTTTGAATTGACGGAAATGGAAAGGATAAAGTGAATTCGACGCATGTTGCGAACCTGCCGAAGCCCTTGGAGCCGGCGGAGGCCGCTCGCGCACCGAGCACCAGGGACTAATCTAAGTATGAACACAAAGACTCGCGGAATTATTATGCGACGAACGACACGAGAGTGGCGAAAATGCGACGGACGATGTTTACATGGCCTGGAGCCGGCTAGAATCCGACTGGTTCATGGGACATAGGTTGTATGTACTTGAATGTACATGGTGACCTCACCAGTGACAATGTTTGTTGAGTCCATCAAATAGATCACGCCTGTACACGGGCGACCTGTGATGACCGTATTGCTAGTGAGTTGACCTTAGGATCCGTTAGATCATGTGGAGGAGGAATGTGCCGGCATGAATGTGGTGTCATAAAAAAAGAGCTTTAGTGGCCTGCACTAACCGACGAGCCTATCAGTGAATCGGGATGGCATCTGGCCGTGTTTATCAGATTTGGGCGAAAATGGTGCTTGCTGCCCGCGGCGTGAGTCTGGGCTAGACCACACATTGAAGGGATGTGGTGGTACGGGAAAATATTTATATCGGCGCTTATAGCAGTGACAGGTCAGACAAAGTACATCTCAGTACCGGACCGGTGGAACACACTGATCACCCGTTCGCTGCGCGGGCAGAATTATGTTGACAGGGTGGGCAAAAGCGTAGGAACATTTGGCATTGTACTGGGTTTGCAGGAAAAAAGTGGTGAAATCTCACCTTGAGACGAATGCCTCAAAGACAGTGCGATTGGCATGAGTGAGTGGGATTTTTCTCTCATCAGGACTAACGAGTGTGGCCATCCATCAGCCTTGTGTAATTATAAATCAAGGGCTCTTTGAAAGATTACAATAAAAACGGCCGACCAAAAAACCTGCGCTGATTTGCCTGAAGAAATTGAACATTTACATACACACGACGTCGGCAGCTGAGTTCTTCTTGTTGGAATTCTGACCTTTTCTTCTTCTATCATCCCCAAAGTCCTTTCTTTTCTCAACTTTGTCTCACTTATTATTCATGCTTATTTAGAAATTACACTAGTGTTGCAGTTTATAAAGTAGCCTGAGTGGTATATTGTTATGGCATCTAGTGCTAGTAATCCTTGTAGTCTTTGAACCCTGGTCTTAGTCTTTATTGTCTCTCATATATTTTATGCATACTTACTTAGTAGTCAAGCTTTTGTTACTCATCTTCATCTTCATATTTTTCTCTGTCTCCAAGTTTCATCTCCTCTGTCAGCTTGCTACTATAGCAGAGACAACCTTCCATAGTAACAATTATATTACAAAAGATAAAAAGAAAAAGAAAGGTTAATTCACATTAACATTATACATATAAATTAACCAAGAACACTCATTGAAAGTATCACTAAAATGTCACTCCTTTAAAGTAACATGTAACATCTCCAAGATGAACCCCCTTTCCGTGAAATAGAAACAAAGAGAGCCCTGAAAGTAGAAAAGAAGTGACATGAGAGAAAGAAACAGATCCAAGAAGAAGACATTGAAGTATTTAACATTCATATGACAATCAATACAAATTATGAAGTCATTCAAAAGGAAATACAAATACACGTGATTGGCATGGAAGAATAAGTAATGAACAGAAAGTGACACAAGGTTGACACTGCTTGAGAACAGGAATATTCAAATACATTCATTTGAATAACAAATAAACAATGAGAAGTATTACACACAAGCAGTAATAAACCTGTCCATTTGTAATTCAAATAGAAATGACACTTTGAATACAAGTCACAAGCCAATACAAATGACATCATTTCTTTGCAAATAATCCCTCCCCCCAAAAAAGCAGCAATTTAGCCCAACAGAGCTGGGATCAATAGGAGAAATGAATACATAAAAGGAGGAGGGATATTCCCCCTTTCCCCCTCTTTTCCTCAGAGTTTTACACACAATCATTTTCCTAGCATTATTGAACAAATAAAAGTTATACTTTTTCTTTGTCCAATAACTTTAGTAAGTGATCCATTCATCAGAAACTCCCTCCCAAATCAAAGCCTTCTATACTCTAGCATATCTTGCTCCACAAACCTACTCTACCTTGAAATCTCTTTGATCTTTTAAAGGACTTTTACCACCAGGATTTTCTCCAAATCACCACCAAAAATACACTGTTAAAAACCTATATTTTTGGCTTGGAGTTTTTCATCCTTTAATTTCCTTAAAATTAAAATCATCAGGTGACCATCAAAACCCCCTGTCTTAACAACAGGTCCTGATTCCAATTGAGGGCACATAAGCACCCCTGCTTGCAGGCCCCTCTTAAAACCTTAGATTATTTATTTATGATTTAAAGCTTTTGTTTTTATTAATTTTTACTCAAAAATTATACCCTTTTCATCCTTGCAGCACATGTAGCTATAAGATAAACCTTATCTTGGCATCACTGTGCCTGACATCCTCCAACATCAAAACTTTCTCAGTCTGTTTTTATTCAAATTTGTTTCTTTCTCAAATCCATTTCATATTCTTTTTATTTCATTACTTGTATCTAGACTATTTATACCACCTAGCTACAAGATAATGAAATCATCAGTTCTTCTCCTTATTTTCTTGACCTTAGAACTGGTCCAGCAACAAAAACCATCCTACTTGCTTCATTCTCCATTCTTGCTTCAACAAAAGACTCCCTCTTCAAGTCAAAACTCAACACTTATAGCTAGGCTGGTTAGGCAATAATATAGCAGATGACAAGCAAACCAAAAAATTCTTCTCAACATTGTAGCCAACAAAAAATGCATCCATGTGTGATGAAGGATTGTGTGCAGCATATTTTCACTTGTACTACAGTACAACTCTATCTCTTCAAATTTTATTTTATTTTGTTATATCACAGATTTATCACACAAATGATCAGTAAAAAGATGAAAATTTTACCAGATGTTGATAGCAACAATACCAGATTCCTACAACAGCATACCCAAGAAAACTAGAACAGTCGTACATTACCGGCATGAGTTCATTGTCTCCTTCACATATTTTCTAACCTTGCTGAAGATTGTAAAGTCAAGTCCTTGTGAACTAGCATATGAAAATTTTTAGTCTTTTTGTTCTTGGCTGCTAAGAATCGGTTGAGAAGAGATAGGAGAAAAGCAAGGGTTTGGTCATTTGTGAGGTCACAGGTCTTCCATCAGTACATGAGGAACAGTCGCGAGAAATGATGTCAGTCCTGGAAAATACCATCGATTGAAAACTCACAATCATCGCAAAATGTGGCAAAGTTAGTGCCATCTTGGACTTTGCAAGGCAACGGTCTACCAGGTACTAGCACTTGTGGTTCCAGAGCTAAAGCGAGAAACCACAACCTAGATGATGATGATGCTTGATCAAAATCAATATAGTCTAAGCTATCGGGATACTAAAGATGATTTTCTTTTACCTTCCATCCGAATCCCGACCCAGTTCTACGGGGTGCCATTCATGGGCATGGATTTCATCTTCCTCCCTGGTACAACTATATTCGTTCCCGGAGGAAAATCTGGCCCATTGGACCGCGTCGCGCTGGCCGCACAAGACCTAAATACAGGCACATCCAATAGTTTCTCCAATCCTCAATCGTTACAGATCTGTACTCGGAGAACTAATTTGAAATCAGAAATACCTCATACGTAGCAGGGTCTTTGTATTCCCTGTGGTCTAAATCGATGAAATATTTTGCCAGGTTGTAAGAGTGATTCACGGAATCAAGGCCGCCTTTGGTCTCAGTTCTGGCAATAATGTACGAGGGAGGAGTCAAGCTATGATTCTCAAATGATGGCACGTGCTTGTCAATAAAAGAGATCGCGTCATTGGGGGCCGGCTCATTTCGGTTGACCGGCTTCCAGTAAACAACTGGAGGTTGCTCTTCAATCTGACTTTCAGGAGGCAACAAAAAAACAATCAGCACAAGTGTCGGATGTAAAGTCAATAGATGGAAACTTCTAACGTAGGTGATGGGTATACACGCCTTCGGTTGTTGTGAGCATAGACATCCTGCTGCCATTCTTCAAGACTGAATCGATTAATCAAATTGGTTTTTTAGCCTCTTGCCCCGTAAGCTGACCTGATGAATGTTAAACAGGTTTGATTGATGATTGAGCCTGAGGTCGAACTCACCTTGGATAAGCCATGTTGTAGATGAAAACCTCGGCCACTTGAACGGATCAACAAAACGAACAAATGAAGTAAGCAAAAAAGAGGGACGAGTTCCTTGTGGACATAGTCATTCGAGAGAAGGTAAGATCCTTAAAAGCCGACCAGGCCGGATTAGGCAATAATGATTCATAGCGGCTAGTCAATGAGCAACTGATCCCTGCTAAACGCCTGTAAATATTTACTAGAAAACTATTCCGGAGTTTGTGCCGGTACGGTCGGTCTACGATCGCGTCAGATTTACAAAAGCGTGCTAGGGTGGATCGGATCCGACGCGTCGGGCTCCAAGTTTGCAAGCTTTGCCCCCTGGAAATAGGGCGACTGTTTCCAGTCGAAAAGGGCCAATCCATCAATCGTGCTAGGGTTAGTTTGGTTGTGATGATGAGGTGCAAAATTAAGGCCATTCGAAGCAAATAGCCAAACTGAATCATCAAAAATTATATTCTAGGTTCACCCAGCCAAATCACGACTTCGTGCTAAAGCTACTCCTACCAAGGGTGACCTGCATACGTGATTGCGGACGTTTAAGGGGTGTCCAGAATAAGTCGGGATACGCATTCCTTCGTTGATGTTTGTTATTTTGTTTTCCTTGAGATGAGCTGTTAAGGTTCATGGCTCACCGACCTTTTTTGCAAGGGTTTGGACCAGCCAGTTGCAAATCAGTGTTCCCCTCGAGAACTCAACTCCTCTGACCATTTCGAAGAACCCGAAAGGGATGTTTGTATGGAAAACTTCCCTTGAAGACAGCGATAGACGTCATGAGATTGGTCTCAAAGAGGCAATCACGAAACTCGCCCTTCGAAGAACGTCTTCCGGTTTGTGGGCAAGTCTTGTGAAGTGATGTTGTTCATATACCTGTGTAAGATTTTTGCAAATGGGTTCAGGTGTTCCCCCGCACTCATCTGAGGACCTTCGGTTGGCTGAACAGATCCACTCCATCAATCCTAACGGTTAGTATCTACCGGTGGGTGTGGTGCAACTGGTTCCTTCGACAATTCAAGCCCAGGGTTAATGCTGCGAGTGAGCTGTGAAACTGGAGCTATTAAGCTTTGGCCGTTGACGGCCCGTTCTTTCATACCTATTAGTAATGCTACACTTTTCTGTAATAAAGAAAAAAATGGGTAAAGTTTCTACACAATGAATACATATTGTAACCAAAAAAAAAAAAAAAACGAAAAGAGGATGCTTAATCCACTGCAAGTGTATGTATATGGTTATGTAATTGATATGCCGAATGTTCGATTGAAAACACGGGTATCGTTCTACTTATGTGCATTCTATTTGACGGTAAATTCTTTTATAAGTTGCGATAGTCGGTTCAATGATGAGAATTAGTGATGCCAAGCCTCTGCTTCTCGGCAATGAAGTCACCAGGCCTGGAGAGGGGGGCATTCTGGCTCGGACGATTGTTCCAACTTTTTTCGATGACGCCCATGAGAGCCAAAGTTTTCTCTTCTTCCCAAAGTCCGCATACGATTTGAATACCTACTGGCAAACCTTCACTTTCCTCGATGCGATGTAATAGCTTAGTCACTTGGGCACTCTCTGCTTTTCGTCTTGAAGACCTCGTCATCAACTCTGTCGCACACCGAAATCGATCTTTCTGGACGTCGACTCGGGTGATCGGCAGTTGGCCAACCGACGAGTCTACCAGATTCCAAATTAGTGTTGATTCCGCTAGGTAGGATTTGTTCCACTTGATGACAAAATCAAAATACATTATTAATCAGTGGCACTAAGACGCATGCTTCTGAACACTCCGCTAGAAAGATTGTCAAGCTCACCGAAGATCCTATGGGGATAGCAGGAACGGCCTGGGTGGGGCAAATCAATCCATCTAGTTCTAATTCTTCCCATAACTTAATCGACCGGAATTAAAATAAAACGAGTGTGATGGTTCTTAGATGGATTGGGTCTCTGCCAAGGAGGCAATGAATATAGTAAGATTAATCTTACATAACTTCTGACTTTTAGACAGTAAGCATCTTTCCGTACTCTCCACTGCATGAGTTCCCCCGTGGTTTTCGCTCGACTGGCTTCGACCAACTTCGCCATCATTTCATTCCGGACAAGATATTTGAGCACTCCGCAAAGTGTCCACCGAAGCCAATTCGGTAACTTGCACCCAATCGTTGTAAGAAACATAGACCAGTCACTTGAAAAAAGAAGTAAGTTTTAGCAGATAATATATACAGCTCTTGTACGTGGTAAGTAATTTTGCAAGACCCACATATGGTCACTGCCCACGTGGGAAAGCATTGTATGGTATCCATCTGCACTGGAAAGGGCGACATAAAGGACCAATCCCTCAAGGACTAGGGTTTGATACCAAGTGTTAGGTATCTGAAAGGTTGAGAGGAGAGCTTGAAGAACCCTTTTTTGCGCGTTCTTGTTTGAAATCTCAGACTTTGCCCACCATCTAAACGATTGACATCTATCTCCACGCAATCATAGCCGGCCAACTTCAAAACCTCGACGGTCTCTTGGACTGCTCTTTGACAAGGACTACTGGTCTCGATCAAGTTATCTGCATCAAAATGGAATGAGCGAATCGATTCAAGCTATCAGTTTCTGGAGGGCAAGCTTGAATTGAATTGAAAGGGGGCACAGACTGGAGGTAAAGTAGCCGAATTTGAGTGAAGGTGGTGCGTTTTCTGCAACCAAGGGATCGAAGATGTCGTATCTGAAATCCTCGAGTGGAATTAACCCATATTTACGAGACATCGTTGGATCCGGTTTGTGGAGCATCACCTGACTTAGTAGAACGAGGTCTTCCCAACATCGAGCCCTTGGAGCCCAACGAGTATTACCATATAAAAATCACGATTGCAATTTAACTACGTCAAAAATCTGATGTGTAGCATCTTGAGCTATAGAGGCAACAGACAAACATTGGCCCGATCACCGCCAAGATTTCTGCGTATCCATCATTAGATCGTCTCATACCGTGTTGAACCATTCTGCCGCTGCACTAGATCGCCCAAGACTGTCAGGAAGCTTTCAATCCTCTGGATTCCTTAGCTTATCACTCACCGGTTTTAAACTATAGCATCCGCAGTAGTGAGCCGGGATCCGTAGACTTCCGCCTACGTCGGAGCTGATATGTCGCATCAGCCGCACATATATCAGAAGAAAAGGGGACTCTTAATTTACTTACCCTATACCCAAACAGCTCCCGTCACTTGCAAGAAGAGCCGCTTCACCACCCGAGCTACCTCCACATGTGAAGCCACGTTTGTAAGGATTGTGGGTGGGTCCGAAGATTGGGTTAGAGCATTCGAATGAAAATAATCTGTGTGGCTATACTCGTCAGCTCCATCTTGAAGAAGAGGCTGGATCTATAAAGAGGTAGAGGGACATACGATTGGGGAACATTTGTTTTGGTAAATGGTATGGCGCCTTCTTCAATTAGTCGATCGACAATTGGTGCATTTTCTCCGGCGGGTTGATTTGCAAATCTGAGAAATGTGATAAGAATTAGTGTTAGACATAATGTTCTTATTGATTCTTTGATTTTTCATAATGAGAAGTTTCTTGCTAGCTACGGACTTAGTAAATCCGATCGTTGAATCATACCCTTCTACATTAATCTGGTCCTTCAAGCTAATGGGAATCCCATGTAATCTGCCCCTTAACCTTCCCGTAGCCGCAAATTCCTTATCTAGTTGATCGGCTCTCTCTAGCGCTTCTTCAAACATGATTTCTGTCTAAAAGGTAAAAGTTTATCGGGTGGTCAGTTGAGGGTAAAAACAAAAAAAGGTTTCCAACGGGATAGGATGATGACTAACGAGACAATTGGTTTCAACATGGGCGTGAATTGCAGCCTTTATGAACGCCTTGAGCACGTTTCTAGCGTTCCAATTCAAGCGGCGACCGCCGATCCGAGCGACGATCTCATGAGCCGGAGTGCTAAGGATGGTCAATTCGAATGCATTAAGATTGTTTGAGAACTCGTTTGGGTCATTGAGGATTCCGACGAGCCGGTTGAGTCGTTCTCTCCGCTTCAAGATCGCCGCATTGTCCCACAACGATCGAGGGTCAAATGAGATCGGGAAGAACTTGAGTAGGTGGAGTAGTAGTTCTAGCATGTCGTGCCCAATTGTCTCGATCCGCGACCAACGCTGCAATCTGGCGGGAGAATCAACTTCTGTCAGTCCGTCGGTGCACTACTTGGACTAGAAACAGAGGATGTGCTGAGCTGAATGTGTAGCAGCAAGTCACCACTCTCGGCTTGGTTTCCTCTTGACCGCTCTCGGCTTGGTTTCCTCTTGACCGCTCTCGGCTTGGTTTCCTCTTGACCGCTCTCGGCTTGGTTTCCTCTTGACCACTCTTGACTTCCTCTTGACCATTCCTCTTGACCAAGGATGAGGTCATCGGGGACCAGCTGAACACCCGACGTTACCCGACCACCGAATCATTTCCTTCACTTCCCCTCATTTTCTAGCATTGGGCTAAAATCTCAACATTTTGATAGGGCTCAATCTGCGAGATAAAACTCAAGGCCAACCCCCAGGTTTTGTGAGGCAAGATTCCTGCCAATCTAAGCCCAGTTCCGAGTTAAAGGCTGCCAGTCATGGATGGCCACCTGGTGAGGGTTGCAACAGTTTGAAAAAAGAAAAAAAAGGCTGGGTTTGCACTTTGTCACACCTTGCCCCCACCAACAACAAATTACTCATTATTCAGACCAGTGGCCAGCTGGAAAAGTTGAGTTGTTGAGTTGCAATGCGGCCAAGTAGTGCAGCATTCATTTCAAGTAAAAAAAGATATGTGCATCAAAAACAAAAGATTTGACGCAGTTAAATAGCTCATGGTGCACTATGGGAGCCAAGCTGTATTCTGATCTTTTTGAACAGATTATGATACCTGATGATTTTGCCATAATCTAATCTGGCGCTGAAAACACTCAGCTCAGAGGTTGCTTCACTGCCAATCAAGCCCTCTCAAGCTTGTCTTGATTATTTTCAAAGAATAGTTACAGTATTGAGCACTGTCGGCCACCCAAACAGCTCAATATGGTGATTCTTCCATCGGCCTAAAAAAGCCGGAGGACTTTGTTCAGTTAGTGATTCCTCATGATTGACTACTAATTTCTTAATTTCTCTTTCGCCGGCAAAGTAAAGGTCTCCCTGTGACATGTGTGGTCGTCCCTGTGACATCTCCTGATCAATATCTCCACCTCCTTTTTTTTTTTTTAACTTTCTATTCGTCGCCAGCAATTTTCTAGCCGGAATGTCATACAACAGCACATCAGGAGCCCAAGGCGTACCGTTCGGGGCACAGAATGCCCTGCTGACGGCCTCGCTTCGAGCTCGAACGACGGACACGATCAAGCCTTTCGAGGAGACACTGGTCCGGACCCTACAACGAGAGACGCGTGCATTCGGCGTCCAGCTCACCCAAGCCGCTGACCACTTCAGAAAACAACAGGAAGCACTCGATGCCGAGGATATCCAGATGGATCCCGGTACCATTTGCGCTCTCAAGATGTGTGGGTAGCGCGTCCAACTTTCCCCCCTCCAAAGAAAAAAAAAGAAGTGTGAAAGAACATGAAAGGAATACCCATAGGAGAGAGAGAGAGAGACAAGTTGACAGCATTGATAGGATGTTCCTGTATGGTATTCCTTAACTACATAGCTGCATCGACGGCGCGTCATAACAAACGAATCCTGCTGGCGTATGCGATGCAACGAAGGGATGCGATCCTGGATGTATACTGGGCCTGTTCAGCCTCGGTTCCCAACACGCTAGTGGCCTCGTCGTCGAACGTGAGCATGGATAAGACGGAAGTGAGCTCGGATCGAGTGACAGAACCGATCTCGAAAGTGCTCACGCCGGTCGAACTAGAGTATCTTCGTGCTCACTCCACCCTCGTCCACGATCTCGCCAAACCTTATCACGCTTATACCGTCAATCTCTTGGGGAACTTGGCCAAAGGTCCTCCTCGTGGATTGTTTATCCAGGTCGAATGTATGCGTGAGTTGGGTGAGGTGGCTGTAGGTGATGGTGGTGGGATGATCAAGTTCGAAGTCGGAAGTCGATACTTTGTGAAACGAAGCGAAGTCGAAAGGCTCATCGAAGGTGGTTGGCTCCTCGAAATCAATGGATAATATAACTAAATCACCTTATGATTGAAGATAATACTAAATTTCAAATTAATTACAGTCAAAACCGTAAACAACAGTGAGAATGAGTGGATGGTCCCCCCAAAAAAATTGGAAAATATAGGCCACTCTTGGACTACAGTTTATTCATCTCAATAAATTCCCATTAGGATGGTTCACACAACATTCTTATGGCAATTCTGATAAAACTTTCATCAAGTTATAATGGCTCTCTGCACTGGTACGAGACTATCCTGGATTTTTGTCCTAGACTTGAAAATGGCTTCAAAGTTACACATGTGCAGAATTGCGAAAAAACAAACAAAAAACAGAAGTGGTTTAATTGCCATGATGACTTGTAACCTATCTCGATTGGAAACAGGCCTTTCACCAATCCTCCTGATGAGATATAGATGCATCTACATTGGTCAAATGTGAGAATTCCCCGAAGTATCACCCGGGAAGGTCAGTGGCTACCCCGGGGGAATCCGGGCTAAACCCGTGGCCCTCGCGCTGAATCACGAGATTC